>VWYP01001262.1:0-17158 GCA_013400435.1 Pycnonotus jocosus | reverse complement strand
ATATTGTCTTATAGGGCTAATTATCATGTAAATATATACCATGGAAAGTAGAAGAGTAACAGGAGATACAAATAATCAAAGTAAAGGATGCCTAAGTAATCTCTATCTCTCCTGTGCGAGANCTATCTCTCCTGTGCGAGACCTGAGAACAAGTCTGTTTCCTTGGCTGCATTCACTGCAGCTTCTTTTCTCAAATCTTCCTTAATTTGCATTTTCCAGTTGTCTAGTTCTTCTTGTTTTCTTTTAGATAATATCAATCTATGGGAGGTTAGTCCCAAGCTACTTCCATTTTTTTAAAAATATATCGCAGTTTGCAATTATGGTTTACTTATGTTTATGATATATCAAATACTACCATGCATGCATTTTTATAGTAAGTGCTACTCAAAGAAAGATTCCTGCAGGTAAACATTGTAACCAAAATGTTCATCCTAGATATGAAAGCCTTATGTGTCGCAATAGGACACAAAAGGACGATGTAGGGCGAGGCCCGAGGTTAGCAGGAATGTTCTCTGTTCTCTTTTTTTCAAATTCTGATCCCAATACATACAACTGTACAGAACGACCAAAGACTGGTCCAAGGTGTTGCCACCCTTTCAATCTCGTTGGTGAACATCACCATCACTCAAGAAATTCCTCTTAGAGGAGAAAATATGTAAACATCTCATTATTTACATGAAAAGTGTGAGAACTCTGCTCCAAGTTCTATAAACATCAGAAGGCATAATGAAAACATCA
Source organism: Pycnonotus jocosus (assembly GCA_013400435.1). Taxonomy (NCBI): domain Eukaryota; kingdom Metazoa; phylum Chordata; class Aves; order Passeriformes; family Pycnonotidae; genus Pycnonotus; species Pycnonotus jocosus. The sequence continues at coordinate 16,420 of VWYP01001262.1, read as the reverse complement.
GAAGGCAAAGTAAAACATGTAAGACCAAAGGCGACGCTTATACATTACATTTGAGGCTACTGACAGCTGTGATCTGGGTGCTGACCTGAGTTCTGAAAACCTGACCCACAAATGCCTCTGTGAATCCATTTATTTCCATCACTGCTATGTGAGTCCAAAAATACCACCTGAGGATATGGTTGCTAGTATGGAACTCGTATTTATGGATTTTAAGCCTTTTATCTTTACGTTTAGGGATGGATTCTGCCTTTCTTTAGAGTAACACAAATTTGGAATATTTTCACTGAACCTAATTCCCAAGCCTAACAGAGCAAGGTTTGGCTTTTGATTTTTCAAGATTTCTAGGAAAACCTTTTGTTCCTCTGCTGTGATACTAATGAGGTGGTAACACAGAATGCTTATTGCAACTTTCACTTGGAAAAGCCAGACTCAATGTGACAGTAGCAGGTAAGAGGCAAAAGGCAGGTCCCAGTGACGATGGACAGCAAAAAACCACAGCAGTAGCAAACACTGAGTCAGCAGGCACTCCAGCTATAAGAGGAAGAAAACCAGGCAATAATAGCTTTGTTTACCCTAGAGGCTATTGAAGATATGGCAATAAGAAGAAAAAATTGTCAAAGGCATTTTCCTGACTCTGTGTGAATAAATACTCCTGGAAAACACCTTCCCCATAACGCATGCAGGAGACAGCTTGAACTTGCAGCCGCCAGGAGCTGTTGCGTGTCCGTATTTACTCCCACGCCCACCCGCACACCTCCCGCACTGTTCCGCTCCCCGCGGAGGAGCCTCAGCTCCAGCCTCAGCCTCAGCCCCGGCCGGGTCCTGCCCAGGCGGTAAAACAGCGTCTGCGGTAAAAAAGGCGCGCTGCCCGCGCAGGCACCGCTGGGATTCGAACCCAGGATCTCCTGTTTACTAGACAGGCGCTTTAACCAACTAAGCCACGGCGCCGTGCGCAAGCGAGCCGCTCAGTACGGTGTTAATAGAGCGTCAGTGCAGCATTAACAAAGTGCCGAGAGCACCACGGGCCCTGCTGCCGCTGTGCCCGCCCCGGCCCCGGCTCTGCCCCGAGCGGGACCGCGAACCGCACACGCGCCCGCTCCGGCTCTGGCACAACACGCGTAGAGAGCGGAGGAAAATGCATAAATGTCGGCCTTTCGGACATTCACAGGCGAAACTGCCTACGGCCGAGCTCCAGCCCTGCCTCACCCTGCAGTGCCTCGACCGGCCGCGGTTCATGGTGTGATAAATGGATATCATCAGTGCTAATTAAATTGTAACTGTATCAATATTTTAGAAAATAATTGTTACAAAGTAATAAAGGAAATTAGTGTCAATAACAAGATGGGCCCCTTTTGCAGATGTTACATGTAAAAATATGATACAGGATGTAGTTTGGAAATAAGTAATGTCTCAAGACAGAATCAACCTTGAGATGGACAAAGTTGGGACAGTTTCAAGTAAAAGATCTGAAGCTATGGTTTTACAAGGTTAATTTTTTTGGAACATAATGCTTACTTACATAACACAATGCTTAGTATGCATGCACAACCTGTAAGGTTATCCAAAAGACAACAAGGAAGACTGTGAGCCTTCATCTGAAAGACCACCAAAAGAAGATAGAACTCCTAGCAACAAGTGAAGCATGTGCCATGAAGTACAAGTGATGTAGATTTTAGAACCAGAAATAGGAGGGAATTTACGAGAAACATTGATGAATATGTATTAGCATATAGTATATAAGTTTAGTTTGAATTGCTCTGTTTTGTACGTGAGGCAAGCTGAGAAGCCCTCCCCGTACCCCGGTCAGTTTTGCTTACCCTCATCGGTTTTGATTATGCCTTATCGGAACCTTAATTATACTTAATCACTGCCAAATGTTATATATATATATTTCATTTCAATTAAAATGCTGCTAAAAGTTAACTTTGTTGTTTATTGAATTGGGCATATGGAATTTCATTTATAACAATGACACAGAATACAAAGGGAAGATTGGGTCTCAGACTCTGCAATCATCTTTAATGATGAAAAATCAAACCACGATATATATGTGCACACCCTGCCATGTGCTTCATGGTCTGTGCACACACATTGGCAGTGTCGAACCAAATGTACATACAAGCTAAATTCCCTGAGAGAAAGAAAAAAAAAGGGAAAAAATCCTAATCTCCAATGCACAAAAATTCTCCTTCAATGTCTGTTTTATGTCCGTTTTCTCATTGATTTCTCATTCTCAGTCACAAATACAAGCTCTTGTCTTCAAATACAAAGCTCTGTGATTTATTCTCAGATATTCATCTCCCTTTCTCCCTTACCTCTGAGGCCAGCCTTTGTCACTTAGTTGTTACACTTTCAAAATTTATGGTGTTCCCTTTGCAGTCCTTCATGTTTTGAAGAGCTCACCTATAAATAACTGGAAATCTCTCTCATAATAGAAAATCCCACTGATGCCTTGGAGTGGCTACCTAGAACAGAGGCTACACAGAGTTAAAAGAATAAATTTTGCAAGTGCTTCACCCAGCACTGAATGCCAGCCCAGTGCTGTTAGACTTTGCTTGTGGTTTGTATGATTTTATTTTGATCATGGAATAAATTCCTTTTAATTATCAAATTGGCTAATTCATTCATAACAAGACTGAGACAATTGGGATTGTTCAGCCTGGACAAGAGAAGGTTTGGGGTGACCTAATTGTGCCTTTCCAGGACCTGAAGGGAGTCTGCAAGAAATCCGGAGAGAGACTTTACAGGGGCCTGCAGAAGCAACAGGAAAAGGGAAAATGGCTTCAAACTAAAAGAAAGTAGGTTTAAATTGGATATTAGGAGGAAGTTCTCTGCTGTGAGGGTGTTGAGTTCCTGGCATAGGTTTCCCAGAGAAGCTGTGGCTGCTGCATCCGTGGAAGTGTCCAAGGCCAGGCTGGATGAGAGCAACCTGGGATAGTGGAAGGTGTCCCTGCCCATGGCAGGGGGGTTGGAACTGGATGATCTTTACAGTTCCCTCCAACCCAAACAATTTTATGTTTCTATGAAGTTCTTTAGTAAAACAAATAAAAATATGAATCAAAATTTACAAATGGATTATGGTACCCACCTGACTGTAAGCATCCATCACAAAAACCCATGAGGACTGCTGACATGCAGAGTAACTCACATTTCAGAATATCCCAGGACCAGTCATCATATCTTCAGCTAGGTAAACCATCTTCCATTTCCATGATTAACCCAATTACTTCAATCAGATTTTTGTTTGTGTAAGTACAAAGAGATATTATAATCAATCAGAAAGTAGGCAACAAACTCCCTTCATGATGTGTTCTTTTATTTGTCTTCAATATGTGAATAAAATGTTGTACCTCTGACTATAATTGCCCTTTTTGACACCAAGTGTCAGATCTAGAGCTGCTCCCTCTCAAGGACTTTTACTGGAAAGAGCTATCTTGCTAACTTGGCAGCTCTCAATAACAGACAAAACTTGAAAGTACATTTATTTTTCACTTTTTCACTTATTTTCTCAATGTGTGTCAATGCACTAACTGACACCAGAATGATAAGAAATGTCTCTAAGATTAAAAAAAAAAAAAAAAAAAAAATAAAAGCTATTGTGTGTTCTTGTTCTATGCAGTCAAGTCTTGCAGTCAAAACTGCCCTTCTAGACTTACCCAGTCTTTGTCTGGTACATGCACTACTAATCTTTGTTTTGGTTCACAGAGATACTGTTTGTTGTCAAGAACTTCAAATGCTTTCTCAGTACAGCCAGTCATTTGGTATCTACTCTTTCAAAGGGAAAAAAAAGAGAATACCAGAGTGAAAATTGTTAGGGCTGACCATGATCCAAATCCACCATACTCTCCTGAATTCTAATTTCTTCAGCTGTTCCTGTAGGGGAGGAAATTAGGCTTGTCATAATATAGTTTACATAATCTTGCCTATACATTGCTGTCAGAAAGTTCCCAATACTTAGGCAAATACTTTAAGATAGATTCTGAAAAAAAAGTATCGCTCAACAAGTGTTAAAGAAAACCTCCTTAGACAGAGATAAAATCTCTTAAACAGAAATTACACACTTTGGGCAAGTGGCACATTATAGCCTTTTCAGCAAAAAGAACATTCAAGGATCTATTATACTTTTAACAAATCAATAGATTATCTTATTTTCTGTTCTTGATTTCAGTTTACTTAGATGTAAGAGAGCTGAACAGCATCTCGCCAAAGACAGAAAAATGAAAGTTGCAATTCTGAGTTCAGACAAAGCAGGAAAGTTTGGAACTGTCAATCTGGCAGTTATTAAACTGTACATGTCATGACTAACACACTGAGACACTTATTTTTATATCTCCAATCTACAATATATGCTTACAGTTGCTATGTGTTTATTGACTCGTCATTAAAGGCTGTGATTTTTCCTTCTACATCTCCTGGTTTCTTTGAGCTAGCCATCACAACTCTTGGCTAATATAATGCTGCTAAGCTGAACCTTGTCTGGACTTCTTATGCTTTTGGGCTTCTTGGGCCTTTTCAGTATGGCTGGAAAAGCTTCTGGTTATGGTAGAAATCTAGGACTGCACAGCAGGAAATCAAAATTTTAGATACTTTATTAAATCATTTTGTCTGAATTCATATGACATTAATGCACTACCCATTACCAATTCTTAGACTAAGTCATGACTGCTTAATGTATGCTAGATCTCAATGCCTGCAGTCTGCTTAGCACAGATAGAGTCATTTGCTTGCACAGCACTCACGGGCTCACATAACCTGACAGTTTAGTCCACGAGGGGGAGTATGAAAGCAGGAACCATAGGAGAATGTCTCCTAAATTCCAGAGTTCCACTTGACTGAGCAAAGTTCACATCCATGAGACTACCTTGGAGCAGATTTACTGAATCCGCTTGAGGGAAAAAAAAAAAAAAGCTGATGGATGGGGACTGTGTTTTCATTTTTCTGGAGGTTTGTTTTCAAACTCTTCTTCCTCTGAAAAAAAATCTTTCAATCTCATGAAGTCTCTCAAGTCTTTCAAACACTTATTTCCTTGATTCTGGCCCATCAAAATACAGCACATTGAGCTCTTAGGCCACAGGTTTTAGCCAAGATCATTACAAATTTTGACAAAGATATTTTAAGAAGTCTTTCCTTCACTCATTTGGGAGTTTGCTCATGAGTGTCAAGTGTGTGTTTGTGTGAAGAGAACTAACAAACCCCAGCTGCCACAAGCATTACCCACACACAAAGTGACAGAGAGCTTGGCTACCAGCAGGCCCTCAGCTCCTCATGGACACAGGGCCCAACTTGCTTGCCTTTCCCAGACTGCCTGAACTCACAGCTCCTGCCAGGGCTCCAAGCTGGCACCTTGCTATTTTTTCATGGTTCATATTGAAATTATTCTACAATATGACAACTGCAGACAAAAAGCAGCATGAATAGTTTTCTTTGTGACTACATAAAATGAGGTCGTTGATAATCGTATATAATCTTTTAGCTCATTAGCCGTAATAATTTATGTGAAATGAACTCCACAGGGCCAGAGCTGGGCTTGATGATCCTGATGGATCCCTTGAGTTGAGTCCCTTCCAACTCAGCATGTTCTGTGATTCTATCAAAGGTTACTGGTTTGGAGAGGCAACAATAGCAGCTGGATACTCAAAAACTGCAATGTGAAATTCTGCATTAAGATTCAATAAAAATACTTGCACCCAATAAAAATTTTACATTGCTTTAGTTTTAACTTCCTAATTTAACTCAGACTGAAACTTAACTCTCCCAGCATTTTAGAGGTCCTAGGCATAAAAGTTATCACTATAGAAAACTTATTTGCAATAATAAAGTTTATTAAAATGCTTTTTTTAAATAATTGAAACAGAGCCTGCAGTGTTTCAGATTATTATGCCCAGGAAGGGGTCTTTTCAGTGTTCTATAATACATACATTTTGAACTCATGAAACATCATAAAATAAACATATGCACATTTACTTTCACAGAAATTCAATATGAATACTGTATCTATAGTGCTTCACATTAAACACCACTGATCTACCATCATGGAGGAGATCAAAAATTTGAGATCAAGTCAAACAATACTGAAGAATGCAAGAGAGCTCTTCAATACTGAAGTTGTTTTAATCTAAAAGGGAAGAAAAAAAGGAAAAAGGTCACACTAAACAGTCATGTACCACATTAGGAACATTTCATTACTTGAGCAGTTTCTTAAACCTTAGTTTCAGAAAGAGATCTGAGTTGTATTAGACAAAACCATTTTCTCAGTGATGAGAGACATGCAAATGTGAAGATTCCAAAACAACTGCTTGTACAAAGAAATCTATTTTGTGCAAAACACATAAAATGTGTTTTAGCTAATGAGAAATCCAACTACTAGTTTGTATTTAATATGAAAACACCAATACATAACTAACACTCAGTTCCAAAGGAATGGAAGGCAGAGTCCTTCCAAATGCCAATTGGTACCTGCCCATTCCACTCCACCCCTCCACCCCCATCACTCTGCCATTAGACTAGATGGATGTGGTACTCAACAAATGCCTGAGACATCTCCTTCAGATGCCAACATAACCAGAAGCCAACACAGTGACTGTTCCACATGGGACATTTTTGAAGCTATGATCTGCACTAGAGACAGTTACATTTGTTCCTATTTTACTTCAAGCGTATATTGTGAAAGGTGCTTTTCTGATTTTCACATTTATGTTAGCGCTATCTACCTTCAGATCTCTTGTTTATAAAAATATAACAGCACAGTCTGAATTCAGAAGACATGTACACGACTCAAGTATTGTTCTGCTTGCTTCACCCTTGCAAGTGACTCAAGTATTGTCCCTTGCTGAAGCACAGATTAACTTAAGCATCGGTGTCACACAACAGATCTATCTGAATGGAATCTTAGCAGACAATGTTTCTTCCAGTGTCCCCAAGTAAAGAGAATTAGATAAATGAAAATATGAATTTCCATTTTCATAAGTTCAATTTTTAATTCCAATTCAAAATACCTTCCAAAAGTATCAGTCGTCTTTAATTATAATGTCCATTAGCCCTGCTAGGCCTGTGTGTTTAGTGGCCTTTACCTTAAGAGGCTTCTATCCTAAAACTACCCTCTAGATTAAAATGTCTAATACTTGTACTCTTTCCTCACCAAAGTGAGCAATATTTTATCTTCATAAAGAAACTGGTTTATTCACATTTGCTGCAAATAGGGTCACTAGAACGACAACTCATGAACTGATATTTTAGTTGTTCACTGTAAAATTTTCAAGTGCTTACCTTCTTAGAAGTTCTTTAGGTGACAAGCCTGTGGTATCCATATCACTAAGGCTGTCACTGCTATCCGTAGTGTCTGAGCTGCTGTCTTTTTCTGATTTTTTATTTTTGTGTTTTCCTTTGTTTTTCTGCTTCTTATGCTTCTTTTTCTGTAAAAAGAACATAAATAACCCTTTGTAAAAGACTTGTATTTTTCTGAATGTTAACAAAAGAAAAAAGTTTATTTCAGTATGGACTCAAAGCTTAACTGAAACAGAACACATCTATGACTGTTTTCCACTACTCAGACTAAGCTTAAAAAAAACCCCTATAAACCAAAATTCATTTAATCCAAGAACTCAACTCTCCCTAAAATAGACCTTTCATTACAGTTATTTGTATATAAGCTATGCATGCAATTCCCAGAATGTGTCTGACATCTTCCACATAGGACAGGAAACTACCCACAATATTGTACCTGCAGTCACATATGTGTACATGAGAAAACCAGCATCATAGTGGGGTAATTTTCTCATTTCTTAACATCAGAGAAATTCTATTGTTTAAATTCTAGTCCCAGTATTTTTTCTACATTTTTTCTACAACCAAGCATGAATAATAAAACATTTTGAAAGGCATATCAAAGAAACAATAAATCAAAAATCAGTATTTAAATTTAATACCTTTTCCTTTTTGCGTTTGCGTTCTTTCTTAGCTTTGTGCTTCTCTCTGATTTTCCGATGTTTTTCTTTCCTACTAGGGCCAGGAGAAGTTGCTGGCACCACTGTTTGTTGTTGCCAAGTAGTGCCTGAAGTACAAAGCAAATGCATGAAGAAAAAAAAAAAGACAAAAATAGGGCAATTTGGTTATTGCATTCTGTATTACTTTTAACCTAATATGATAGTTAAACAAACAAAAGCCCTAACTTTAAAAAGGAAATTCCATGTCTAAAACTCCTACCTGAAACATCCCTATTGTCATTAAACGCCTTTCCAATCCGTTAAAAAATGAAATTGCAAGGCTGTCCTATCTTTTCACATCCATTTTTTATCATTATCTCTATAGACTTAAAACTGGTACACAGGCAAAGGGGTTCCTGTTGATGGGTCATAGCATGGCAACAAAACATTTGCTGATGCCTGTTTACATAACACACATTTAAGAGAGAGATGGCCTATTCACAAATGCTTTAAGGAGAGATATGTATTTTATATACAATTTCAATGTGCAGAATTTACACTCTAGATGCTTACAGAACCTACCAGAAAAAAAAGCTGGTGGCAACTTTGGTCCAAATTCCTCTGTTGCATCCAGTTCCTGCTTTGATGTAGGCAATGAAGAAATGCCAGAATCAGTTGTAGCAGTCACACTCTCTATAAAAAAAACAAAACCTGCTATATTTGAAATGAAAATAAGACAATACTTTTCCCAAGAAATGTTGAAGAAAGTTCAAGAAGGCTTTCTCAAAACCCTTAAGAAAGCAAACTGATCAGCATCCTCTATCTCTATGGACTGCTTTGGCCAACTGGATAGCTGACATTCTGAAACATGTCAACATACTGTAGGTCTTTTTTCTTTTAAATCAAAATACACCTTTTAAACTCTAAAATTATTAATTAAATTCCTATCAGTGCATTTGTTTGCTTCCCTTTTGTAACAGTGTTATTTTCCATTATTCAGAATGAATAAAAAACGCCATTAAATGTATAAGGTTAATAAACACTAAAAGTTAAATGTTAAAAGAACTGTGACAGTACCTGAACAAAGCATTTTCATTTTAATATGTCCTTACACTAGATGTTTTGTTCCCTCTCACTGTAGAACAGGCATATTTCATACAGCAGTTTGCTTGTAAAATCTGCACAAAAGGTACATGGCAATGCTAATAACACTGTAACATGCAAGGCCTTATTCAGTGCTGTATTATTTGCATTTTCTACACAACCAGTTCTGCCAATCTCAGATGATCTGCACAGGTGCACAGCATTGTCCTAACAGCCCAAGAATGCGTGATTCAAAAATGAAACTTTTACAAGCTATTTATTTTATGTTGCATGAAAATGAGCATCCATTAAGTACTACCTTGTATATTAGAGGAAGAACTGTCTGGTATGTCGACTTGTTTGGTGGTTTCTGATGCTGTTTGTGAAGTAGCTGGTTGCTGTTCTTCATCACTCTCTTCTTCAGAGGAAGATGATTTTTCATCTGAGGAGCTCACAAAGATGGCCTTAAATAAGTCCATGGGTGGTCGTCCACTTTCTTCTTCCTGATTCTTATCTTCATCAGCTACCTGCTAAACAGCATCATAACAAACTATATTTAAACATTAAAGAAACTAACAGTCTCTTTCTAATAAGGCATAACTTCCAGCACAATCTCTCTCTGATAAGGAATAACTTCAAGCACACTGACAGGTATTTACAGAATATTTGGATGGCACAATAGCTGTGAAATAAACAATCTTAGTGCCAAAGAGTAAAGCTCTGAAATGCTGAGGAACTAAGCCAGTGTCCTATAAAGAGTAGTGCAGTTTGTGAAAATAGATCCCCAGATATTATAAATTCTAATTCATTAATTCAATTATAAACTTCAATTATATAATACTAAATTTAAGCAAAAGGAAAACATCACCTTCCTCCCCAAAATATGCACTCTCTTCTATGGAAAGGAGAAATAAATATATTTTGTGCCTGTGAGCACAGTTACTGAATTTAGTTCCCAGACTACTGAGCTACATTTTTCCTTCTCTTAAGCTCTACTTCAAGTATAATCAGAAGTATGCTGCAAACATGTTGTATCCCAGAGTTACAACCTCAGAATTCTTCAAAGCGTCATCTCATGCTTTTGCTCATCCTGAGTTGGCTCTTGTGCAATCTGATCTGTATTAGAACAATTCATATATTAACCCATCTTATTTCTGGGTTGTCAAAGTTTACAGCTATTCCCTTTAAGTTCAAACCCTGTTGTAAACTCACCACAGTGGGAAGAGTTTCAGTTGTCCCAGTTCCGCCTTTTTCTGTTGCTGGTACTGATGGCTGCTGCTGAACATCAGCTTTTGATCTAGCAAGACTAATGAATTCACTGATAGAATCTTTCTTCTCCTTCTCTTTATCTGACACATCCCACCTTGAAGATTTCTTTGGTTCTAAAACATCCAAAATATTCAAATCACTTGCATGACAAAACATTCTGCATTTCATGGCCTACTTGATTTTAAATCACTCTGCTTCTTCAGTTTGACATTTTTAAAATCTAATGAATACTTGATCTATAAATGTCTTTTAGATAGAAGAAATTAGCATTGTATCACTAACTTCAGTTTTTGTGTCACTGGATTTTTATTTTCAATTCCTTTGGGCTTTTTAAATGAAAAAAAATCCTGTGGCTAGGTTCTCAATGAAAAAGATGCCTTTTCTGTACTACTATCTCATGTGTAGATAAACTAAAAAAGTAACAACAAACTTACTGTTGAGACTGCTACTCTCTTGGATCTTTTCATTTGTTGCTTGAGTTACAGATGTGGTGGGCTCAGACACAGTCAAGAAATTAAAAACAGAATACTTGTCTCGTTTCACTTTTGGTAGACCCACTATAGAAGAACTAGAGGGAAATAAAATTGTTTACTGATTATTGTTTTCAACACAGAAAAGTCCTCAAATTAGCTACAACAAGCTGAAGGCCCCTACAGTAGTCCTGCAAATGCACGCTCTTTTATCAGAGGTCACTATATTTCATGAAGCAAATATAATCTCTGGGCAGTTCTGTATTACCTTATGACACAAGAAAACATCAAGCCAGATTTTCCATTAAGCAAATGAAAAACTCAAAATTTTAAAAAAAGTTCTAAAAATGTAAGTATCAATTATCTTACTCAGGATATGGATCACGAACATTAAATCTTTTACACAGCAGCTTATCAGGATGCCATTCAAACTTGTCTCTTGTGAGTCTGCCAAACATCTTCATCTTCACAGCTGTTTCCTTATCATCAATATCATTCTGAAAAAGTCAAACATTTACACTGATAAATAAGTAACAACTTACTGAACTGTTGTAAGACTGATGAACAGGACAAATCCATCAATATTTAAATGGTGTTTAACAAATCACTATTCTGTATGCATCGAGTGTTTTCAAAAGCTGCTAAACAAAAGGGCAACAAAACAGTGACATATCTTCGTAAGAGTTTAAAAGAAAAAGAAAGTCAGGGCTAAGGTAACAACTACAGCTCCAGTGTATTAAAAGACTGTAGGCAGCACATACCTCTTGATCTCGAGGAACTTCAACTTTGTCAACATCATCTTCATATTTGGCTCGGGTAAATCTGGATGACAGCGTTGAATTTGAGGATCTGTAGAAGATGGCTGCACGGAAAAACTCCTCGTGTTCCCTTCCTCGCTCCCACTCTGTCATATTTGGGTCTAAAAAGCGCTGCAATGCAGCTCCTGTAAGTTAAGGAGAGAAATGCTTAGCAGAGATGACAGCTTACTTTGGGTCAACACTTTTCAAACAAAAAATAAGGTAATAAGCAAACATTCTTGCATGTAGTTAATGAATATTTAGCTCAAGGGTAGTATTAATCTCAACTATGTTAATCCCTGATAAATGGAGGTAGTCTTTCAAGACAGCAAGAGTGACAACATTTGCCAGATGCAAATTTGTTATCTTAAATAATTTTACTTGTAAAACTGATTCCTTACTCATTGCCTTTTAAAGAATGTTCAAAATACTTAATGGATTTAACACATGATTAAAACAGAAAGTATAACCCAAAGCTTTATCAAATAACTAAACAACAGAATGAAAGAGTTTAAGCCTGGCTAGGCTTTGGTGACTTGCCTTCTGGTCTGTAAAGTACCCACTGATAAAAACAGAGTCTGCACACAGGTTTACAGCAACAGGTTCACTTTTTCTCCCAAAATGAAGAGGAAATAACAGCAGCCAAGCAAATGCACTTACAGTAGAACAGACCTTTAACCATTCCAGTTATTTATACATTTCTACATTTTCATCATTATGACTAGGAAGGCACTTATAGTCATAATTGAGAATACTGATAAATAATACTAAAAAAATACTGAATACTATATTAAAATATTAAATTATATTAAAAATAATATTTGAAATATTAAATATTTTGTATTTAAATAAATATAAAAATACTTGATATTTTTATAATATTAAATAGTATTCAAAAATATTGACATCTTATCCAGGGAAAATCCGAGTCCTGAACAGAGGAACTAGGGATTCAAAGCTCAAGTAGTCTGTCCCAATGTGTTAACTAGAAGAGGCTACTGACCAGAAAATATTTATTTTATATAATGAAAAGGACATAACTGCCCTCCCTCAAAAAAAACCCCCAAACCAACAAACAAAAAAACCCCAAACCACAACTAAATCAGCAAATCCAGGCTTTTTACCTGTCACTATGTGCTTTCCTCTGTCAAATTTCCCTGGTGCCCATTTTCTTCTTCCCCAATAGCCCCTATGTACTTCAAAATTTGAAAAAAAACCCACCCGTTTTTCTTTTTTTAAGTTTATTTCAAGTCAATTTAAAATCATGGGCTGATGATGAACTCCCTAGATCAATTTCAGCTTTTTATGCCTTACAGAAAAATCACAGTACTGGAAAACTGACCACAAGGTATTGCAAGTACCTGGTTTAATCCAAGATACAAGACACTATCATTTAATAGCAAAAACTTAAACAAAATGGAAGGAGACTGAAACAGCATGAAAAGAGATGATGAAGGAGCTTGGATTTTTTTTTTTGGTTTTGAGTAAGAGCTCTGCATGTATGCTGTGTTTACAGTCTTAATTTTTTCTGAGAAGAACATAAGTGACAGCAGAAGTCTCAGTATGCAAAGGACATACAAGCTTTGACAAGTGTGAAATTCTTCACTTTAGGGTTCTCATCTTCCCCTGGTGCAGAGGGTATGGGGTTTCTTTTGATTCTACTCTTACTCAATCACCTTTCTGCCTTTATACAATCTGTCACTTTAACTCTTTGAAGAGAAATAAACTAAATTAAAAGACTTGTTCCACTGACCAAAGCTGAAGTGTACCTTGGCAAATAATATAATGGAAACCTAGAAAATGAAGTAGAACTTAACTTCTGCTACATCACAGAAGTATCAAATGTAATGCCTAAAATGAAGACTTGCTGATGATTGAAGAACTGAGCAGTTTCCTTGAAATCAACATGACTACGTATCAGTAAAGATTTCTCTTAACAGTGGTCCTAAAAAGAAGTAAAAGGAGAAATGTCGTGGAATTCAAGAAGAGAACTCATAGTGAATATAAAATACATTGGCATAAAAAAAAAAAGGGGGGGAGAGGGGAAGAAAAAAATTAATCAAGAAATATTTTACCTTTTTCTCCTTTTTTAAGACTTTTCACAAAATTTTCATATCTTTTTTGTTTTTCTGGATCTTTTGCAAATGGTTTGAAGTCACTAGAACCAGCATTTGCTAACTGTCCCTCCAGCTGCCTTTGCCATTTAAGAGTAGCATCTTCTGGGGAGGCTGACTGGAATCTGCTACTAGGTGACTGCTGAGGAACTATTTTTGCTTTCATTTGTTGTTCAGATGCTTGTTTCACTTCTTTGAGTCTTTCTCTATCTTTCTCAGACAGATATTCCAAAATAGAAGGAGCCGGACCTAAAGCAGAAAAAAAGTGAAAGATAAATGAAAAATTACTAGAACTATTTCTTCCACTTTAGTAGAGGAAAAATCCCTACCACAGGTGTATGCATCCAGATAAAATGCTCTTAAGCAGAAATTAACAATAAAATGGCATTCATGGCAAATAAAAAATTGGCCACTATTACATCTTTTATGCTATTTACATATAACTTGATAAAGTTTACTGTTGTAGATAGAAATGTCAGCCACAGTTACAAATTATCTTTTTAGTATATTTGAATGTATTTCAGTGAAACATCATTTTACAGAAAAAATCATCACAGCCTACTATATTTATAAAAGGCTACAATTCTCCCCAACAAATCACAACTCAACACATACTTTTTGTCTTTAAAATATTGAAGTAAAAGAAAATACAGAAGTTGTATCAACAATTCAACTGCTGAGATTAAACAGAACAATGAAATGGTAACTAGCTTATGGTAAATAGATTTGATATATTTATGTTAGAAAGTAAATGCTCAAGGCCAGACCCAATTCTTACTGTTCTATAAATAAACATACAAACATGCTTGAAACACAAAGAAAGATACAGTTGCCTATCTTAACACCTTTCAGCTCAGCCTCTCCCAGCTGTTCCCTCCTCTGAGCTGCAGTCAAAGCATGCCTGCTTTGGTGTGTTGGATCACTCTCAAGTTTCCCAGTCGACTCCTCCAAAGCCTTTTGTAAGCGGCAGTTTTCATTCCCAGCTGCTATCACAGGTCGGAAGTAATGGACTGGTCTGTAATTTCGTGGCAGGCTAGGTGGGGGATAAACCTGGGGGAAAAAAGAGCAACAAAACAAAAAACTCACCTTTGTATGCAATACTTATAAATGTGTTTCAGAAAAAGCTCAACCTAAGAATTCCTCAATTTACATCTTAGCAGTAGAAACAGATAGTACAAGCTACCAATTCCTTTAGATTCAGTCAGTAAGTGGCACTGTAATACAAACCCTGGGAACAAATATATTGACAATATATTTACAGCTATGAAAAAATATTAAAACGTGCACATTAAGTGACAGAAAAATTAAAAAGAGTATTAGGATGCACTGCTTTTATTTGAGAAAATACCTCTTAATATTGTTTACTATGTTTTTTAAACTGAAGTCAAATGATTTAGTAATTTAATTGGATTACTGAGTACTTCCATGCTTACTATATTTTAATGTCTTTCAAAGTGCTTTTCCCCATGTTCTTCATTCAAGCTGTTATTTAAAAAGTTACCTCTGTGCTCCCTATATAATGCAATTTTATGTGTCACATAAATATTCTTCCTTAGAAAAAGGACCCTGCCATACAATTGTTTGTCATTCTAATTTATGCAAATACATATGGCACGAACTATGTAAATCTGAAAACAGGATTAAGAAATTTAATTGTCACCAAAACTGCAAAGCTAACAAAGTATGAGGCCTTGTTGCATACAAGTAGAGATTTTATAAAAGAAAGAACTTATAAAATCAGGCCTTGCTCTGCTAAATTACTAATTACTAGCTAGCCTGTTACTTCTTCTAAGTGCAGCTAGCCAAGTTCCCATGTGAAAGAATCTGGAGAATGACAATCATTTTGCATAGCAACCTATTCTGAGAGAGAAAAATAAGTTGCACCTGTAATAACAAAAGACCTGCCCCATGAGAATCCACAAAGAAAATATGTAAACACCTGTGAATACAAAAAGCCTTAACACATACACATAAAAGCACCTTCTAACCAATACACTGAGTGGAAATAAAACTACTAGCCAACTGGAGTTGAACACAAGCTCTGTGAAAACTGTATAAAAATGAATTATATGAATAAAGATGGGGCTTTTCTGCATGAAGGAACAGAGTCCCATTTGCTTATTACTGCAACAGGCCTGATTTTTACAGAAAACTGAATGTTACACATGAAAGATCTACAATCAAAACAGGTAACTTTTTTTAAGTTAAACTAAACCATTCTTCCAGCCTTATGGCAAGTAGCAGTGAATAGTGTGGAAGGCATTTGTTCAAAGCCAGTACTCAGGCAAAGTTTAAATATCTTCAGGGGTCTGATAAACTTAATGCTTCTATTGAACAGCCCCCAGTGCTATAATTGTGTTCATTCAGCAATTTTTACTGCAGACCAAAATGTTTCTTTTCAGGAACAGAAAAACACCGAGAAGCAGTAGAGTCTGCACAGTTCACATGACGAATGATGTTATTCTTAATACATAAAATATGGCTATCTGCTTACCTTGATTGGAGCTGATGATTTTGATGCCAAGGAAAAACCAGCCAGGAGTTTGCCTATATATTTAAATTCTCTTTCAGACCCTACAAAATGATTGCAGAGCTGGTCAATATTTAAAACATGCATGTTAGGCAATTTTTTATTCTCAATAATTTCCATATATTACTGTCTATTATGAATCATAATTGTAGTTCATCTTCATTATGTTTCATTTAAAATTAAGGATTCTGATTCTAGATTAGTATTACACAACTAAAAACTGCTACCAGAGTGA
>VWYP01001242.1:44231-54359 GCA_013400435.1 Pycnonotus jocosus | reverse complement strand
TTCTGCCCATAATTTATTTTTAAAAGGAATTGATTTGCTGGTCCTGGAAGATATAATTTTGTGTATCTGAAGAGGCCTTCTTAATATGCTGAGGTATCTCTCTCAGGGTAGGTTTAAGGTGATTGTATGGGACAGTAAGCAAGTATATTTGGGACTGGAGCTTTTACCTCCAGTATTATGAAAAAGAATGTTTAAAAGATATACTTCGTAACTTTTTATAAAGAAAAATTGGCAATAGAATCTTTTGGAGAGTCAAGAAAATACAATATTAATCTTTTATAGAAAGGGCAGAACAGCTTTGAAAATTTGTCTTGGTCTGCTTACCTAAGTCACACATATTGTTCATGCCTCTTCCTTGCATGGATTTCCTGTAGGTTCCTCAAGGCAGATATAAAGTATCCTGAACCAGAAAGTTATAAAAAACATCACTGTGCAAAGGATAGTTCTCAGGGCATTTTCAAAGTCTTTTTAGTGGTTTTGTGCTTAGTTTGTACCTTTGGTCACACTCTGCATTAGAGATGTGGCTGCAGGAAAGATGGGAACCTTCCAGCACTGCATGGTTTAGGATGGGGTTAGAAAAAAGGTGCTAAAATTTTGTTTTTCTGTTGGTAGTTGAAAGAATTTATTAACACAAAGAAATAAAAGAGCCATTACATAATTGCACATGGCAAAGAAGCTTCAACACTTAATTACCTCTATCTATATCGATCTATCTATCTATCTATCTGTCTATCTATTTATATCTGTATATTTAATCACAAGTTTTAAAATATTTTCCTCAGAAAAAATGC
Organism: Pycnonotus jocosus; assembly: GCA_013400435.1. Classification (NCBI taxonomy): domain Eukaryota; kingdom Metazoa; phylum Chordata; class Aves; order Passeriformes; family Pycnonotidae; genus Pycnonotus; species Pycnonotus jocosus. Next base: position 53,568 of record VWYP01001242.1, on the reverse strand, counting down.
AATTTCTTCACACTGGTGTTGAACTGCAAATTATCAGAAGCTCACACTGTTTGAAAAACGATTGCGTCCGCTTTCTGTGAAACCACTAGGTGGAGATGTAGGTTTACCAAGCTAGGATTGGAATAAGCTTCAAAAGGAACAAGACTGAAAAACGCCTCTTAAAAAAAAAAAAAAAAAAAAAAACCCCTAAAAAAAAAAAAAAAAAAAAAAAAAAAAAAAAGTACCAGATTGATAAATTATGTATCTTGTTGGTTACAAATTCCAACACATCTTTGAAGGAGAAAAAATGGGAAGAAACTAAATGCTCAGTTGTAAAATTGTCCAAGCAAATTATTATTTTTTAAGACACAAGTTCTGATGTTTAAGACTGAGAGAATAATCGCTTCATGTTATAAATTGTCTGCTGCCAATACACACACATTTTCCTTTATTCTTCTACCAGCTGCTAGCTCATGCTATCAGTGGTCAGGAACAAACAAACAAAAACTACCCCTAAATTTTTTTAGCTTGCTTTCAAACTTTCAAACCAGTGGATACATGCCAGCAGCTGGCAGATTTCAGGACTGTTTGCTCAAGTTGAGGGAATTACTTTTAATTCTGGCACTTTTTCAGCAACATCCTAATATCTGGTATAAGACATAAAAAGCAAAGTATGATATTCTGAGCTGCTTCCTTTAAAGTAAGACTTACTTCTTTCTGTCTTTCTGCCATATATGTTTAATCATGGAAAACGAAATAAGAAATCGAATGAAAGAGCTGCTTATGTGTACTGTTTCCACTTTCCTTCTACACAAACCTTTTCTGATTCTGCTACTTATATATGTGCATTGCAAAGTCTCCCACATCAGACAAGAAGAATCTGGGCATTTTACAGCAGGGAAGAAGGATTCAGAATTCATTCCTCCATATTTCTCCTGTTATTTGAAAATGCTCAAGCAGCTCATGTTAGTTTTTATGATGGGTAGGGAAAAAAAGTGAAATCTTGACTTCTACCCCTCAGAATCAAAAAGAAGTTCACTAATGTAATCTATCCTGCCTTCAGATTCATGTAGGGGTTCTGTAAATTTTTCCCTTTTTTTTTTTAATTTTTTTTATTACTGTAACTTTCAAAATCCTGTTAGAAAGGATGTGGAAATGAACCCACCTTCTTTTGAAACATTAGAAAAAGAAATGTGTTGCAGATATTAGTTTGGAAAAGGTCAGGATCTTCATAAAAATGACCCCTTCTTTTCTTTAACCTTGGATATGGACCTACTTTTAGCCAAGTGCCTGAGATTTAATACAGTTCACTACTAGCCCTGTAATTCTGTTAACAGTGTGTGTGAAAGTCTTAGGTGTGAGTGGGTAAATCACATATCAGTTCTAGCTTTTTTTTTTCTTTATGATTTCTGTCAAAGTCTTCTTGATTAGTGAGAAAAAAATTGGGAATGATACTTCAGAAGTAAAAATTGAGAAATGCAGTGTTTTAGATTACATTGTCCAGTGATGTTATTATTTCTGTCAGTGCCTGCAATTTCTAGGGCTATTTCTAGGGCAGACAGCAGAAATGGGAGTAACTACTAAATTAGGTCAAAAGAAGGGAGACACTTCTTTTTCTGCTAGAAAACTCTTTTAACTCCCACCATCTGACAAACTCCCAGAACTGGCGATGCAGGGTCCTGCAGCTGTATTCATCATATTCACGGGAAAATGCAGGCTGTTAGGAAGATAAACAATGAAGCTCTTCCAATAGCTAGAAGCATAAAAGGGGAACAATTACTGTAAGAAATATAAGAAAAGGGAGCTTCTTTAACAAATGATATTCTAATTTTGCAGAAGGTGTACCCTTACATCTTAAAAAAAAATATTTCTCATGCTTTCACCCTACCCTTCCACATTGCAGTGCTTCACAATTAATGCTGTTAATAATAAAACGGGAATCCTCATTATTTATTTGGATTAAAAAACTGAAGCTTCCTCAGGAAAAAGTACTTCAGATCTTGCATGGTGACAATAAAATTATTAATTGTTTTATTTTTGAATATTACAACTCCTAAGAAATAGAAGAAGACAGATAAATCAGTGCTAAGCAGAAATGCAAAAGGAAATCTGGTTGGGGAGGTGGCAGAGTTCAGTTTTTGGTTTAAATAATTGTGCGGTTTATTAGTATTATGAAAATATCTGGCATTTTATAAACATATCTACAAAAGTTACAAGTTCTTGTGTGCAGAAAGAAAGAAAGAAAGGGAGAAAGATCCCTGGGCTGGATAGAAAGGATAAGGTTAAAGCTTCAGTTTGCAAAACACTGCTTTCAGGAGGAACCTTTGTTTTTCGAGACACAGAGTCACCAAGGTGAGAGTATTTCCACTGATGAAGAGCAGCCTGCCTGCCTCCAGGCTAACATTTTAGCTCCATCCCAACTAAAACTTGGGTTTGTTATAATCCAGTTCAGATCCTTACCCCAACCAACCCCCGCTTCCGCCTTCTCAGCCGACAATCTGCCCATCTTTTCATCCTACATTAGCTCTGAATGCCTCCTAATCAGTTACAGATTTATAAAGACTATGAAGAGCCCCTGCATTAAACAGCTTTTTCTCTTCAAATGTTGAATATGAAGTTCTTCTTGCAAAGCATTTCCTACTGTGGTCACACATACACCTACAGAGGTACTTGCCAGAATAACCCAGCACAGAATTAAGGCTCTTCTGATAGTTGGGGAAAAGAAAGATTTCATCTTAATCCTAATTTAAAAAAAAAAAAAAAAAAAGGAAATAAAAGAAAAAATAGTGTTTGGCAGGCGACTCTTTTTCTTTTAGTCTGTAATATTGCATCTTAACTCTTTACAAGCTACAATCCAAGTTTGCCTTGAGTCATGCCTTTTTTAATGTCCCTTAACAACAGGCCAAATTGGAAACAAGAAGCTGAAAGAGGCGAGTTTTCCAGCTTTAAGATTTAGGTGGCACCACAAAAGCTGAGTACCTGAGTTCCCAGTTTCTTTGTCCATCTCCCCTCACAACCAACTTTCCTATCTTCAGCTCTCTCTTTAAAGCTGTATGCTAAGACTGTTGGACTAAGTTATGATATCTTCTACCGAGCTGTCCCTGGTTTTAGCGTCTGATACACGCAATGCGCACGCTCAAAGGCAGAAACATCCGAACTTGCAGCCACTGTAACAAACTGGAGGGCACAGGGAGGGGGGGAGTAAAGGGGGAGGACCACCCTCTGACTATCACATCTGAGGAAAACAGACGTTCCCCTCACCTTGAAACCCTCTCTACTTTTAGATGAGAATACGTTTGATCAAAACACGATGCCATTCATCTTATGTGGCTGTTTGTCGATCATAGCTCCTAGAAGGATAAGCAAACCCTATGGAAAGGCATTTATCTAAATTATCCTGATAAAATGCTATCACTCTGTGGGAAAAGAAAAATGAGGCAGAATACTTGTTTCTACCCAATTATACTAACCTGGAGGAAAATCAGGATGTGAAGTTGAACTACACTTAGCAAAAGTTGGAGCATCGGTTTCAAAAAAGAAATACTTTCTTTAAATGAACTTTCTCTTTTGTGAGGATTCAGTCTGTTAGGAAACAAAAAGTAAAAAAGAAAAAAAAAGAATTAAAAATATGAACTGCCTCTCCCATTCAAACAGTATATAGTTAGTGTTTGTGACTTTCCCCTTGACAACTAGATAAGAAGATAAATGCATAGTTTCTCTTAATTAGCCTTTCTTAATTAGAAACACCAGAGGTATTTGTGATCATAATGAACTCTTCTGACAGAATGGTTACTTGTTCTTCTGGATGTCACTCCATGAAAATTAGATTTATTTTTTTAAATGGGTATAAATTCTCAGCTAAGGAAAAAACAAATGACGCCCACAAAACAGTGTCCCCTCCGTTTTATCTGAATGAGATGGATGTGTATCTTTTGGGTTTTAAAATGGTGTGGGGCAGTATTAGCCATCATTAGCACCCCAGTATGGATCCAATTCACTAATTACTTATGCTGTCTTGGTTCACTGAGATTTAAGTACCAAGTCAATCCCATTATCTGCAGTCTCCCAAGCTTGCCAGAGTCATCCGTCTTTTATGGGAAAAAAAAGCACAAGGGTTATCAATAGGACCCTGAAATACTTGGGATTTTCCCACTTCAGGAGGAGGCAAGATTAGTCCTGACTAAAGTTGCATCTTCTCTAAGCTGCTACTTTGGATGTGATAAAAGTGAATGCTGACAATTATCCATTACTACATAAAGAGTAGGAGAGAGAGAGAAGGAGGCAAGAGCAGTGAGGAGAGAAGTCTGCCACACACGCCTGCATCTGTCCTACGGTCGCAGGCAGCTTTTCATATCACCTCAGAGCTACAAATTACAATTCATCTGTTACAAACACATGATAATATAGTCAGAAATCAGAAATTAAAATATTCCAACGGCCTCGGGCCTCCTCAGAGAGAAAGAGAGAGGGAGAGAGGCTGAGAGGGAGAGAAGGAGGAGGGAGAGGGAGAGTGAGGAGTATGCTGAGCCCCTGCACTGCCTGTGTTGTTTGTGCCCTCCCTTCTCCATCCTACATGTTTAATGTCTGCGGCAGTACCGAGGCCTTGTCTGTTTGGGATGGTTGATTGACATCTGCTCTGCCGAGAGGAAGGAACTGGCAGCTATTGGCAGCACTGTCACGTTCATTTGCACACTTTATGAAGCAGCAGTGTGGCTACTAATACAAAAAGAAATCTTCTAAGCAGCATGACATCTCTTGGAATGGAATATTTGTCTTTACAAATGATTGCACTGCTGCCAGTACTTGACATGGTGCTCGCAAACATGTGTAATTGTTGGAAGTGTAATGATGATTATTTGCATATTTAATGTTCAAACAAGTACTGGAGAAGCAACTTAGACTAAACCTTTTATGGGGAGGATTTAAATATGTTCAGCATCAGCCTGATGAGTCCCAGAAAAGAGTCGGGGGTCTGAGAGGAGAGCTCACGAGCATGGTTGCTGTATGAAAGGGAGCTTAAGAAATCACCCTGGAATGTGACACTTTCATAGGTTTATTTTGAGACAGATTTCATATAAATTCCTCTCCCACTCATTTTAATTGCTCAAAATTATATTTAAACGTAATTATATGAAAATTTAGGAATGATCTACTTATCATGTGTCTGAAATCAACCAAACAGCAAACTGAGTAAAAGTAGCTGTGCAAGCACAGGTTTACCAGTAATATCAGTTTACAGAAAGCCTGTGCATGATCGCAGTGGCACTAATTTTAAGTCCTTGGTGTAAGTGTGAAGACGGTGTAGGTCATGGGGAGGAGGCTTAAAAGCTCTTTTTCCTGGGCTGGAAATGCAGCACTGAACATTTGGGCTGGAAATCAGAGCCATATCCAACTTGATAGAAGTGGGCTTCCCTCCCTGCAGAAAGTACTCCTGTTTCTGCCTTAGAGAGAGACTTTTCACTTTCCTGTTCCATATTATTTTTCCTCTGTTTTAAATCTCGTGACACAGAGACCTATTCAGCACACAGGCCTTACATGCACACATGTGCAAGCAGGCATGCACAGTTGCACGTATGAAGGGGAAAATGTCTTACAAAAGGGCTCTCCAACACAGCAGAAAGAAACAATACTTTTTAAGGCAGTATTATTCCTCTGGGATGGATACACATTGGTTTTATCAGTGGAATGATTTCAGGTGATACAGATACATGAATGGCAATTTAGCCCTTCACCTTAAGTAAAGAATTTCTTTAACTGAGGACTTCATCTCTCATCTACTTTTCTGACCCTAAAGAGACATCTTCTCCATTTGAAACTTTCCCTTTTTAAAATATTTATCTTCGCAATTAGCTTTCATCTCCCCATTCTATCCCAACTCTTCTTCCTTCCTACCTTTTCATCTCTTTTCTTTCTCTTTTCCTTTCTTTCTCTTTTTTTGTGTGGTCTCAGTACCAAGAGATTTATAATCACCAAATCCTACATTGTTTGAGGGGCAGCACAATAAACTTGACTCAATTATCATGCTGTAAATTGATTTAAAAAAAAAAAAATCTGATGGATGAATAGAGACTGAATACCTTTGTCTCTGACCCTGTCGTATCATCAGCAATTCTCTGGCAGGACTCCTACATGATTGACAATGCTACTAATGAACACTGTCTTAGGCCATGTAATGATTTACCTGCCATGAACAAGGTTTGGCAATGCTACCTTTGCATACCTATCAAAAAATTAATCCTTTAAAAACCAGATATATTGTCATAAAACACAGGAGTGTCTGGAAATTAATAGAAAAGTGGGAGCATAAGATAAATACATGTGTGATCATTAAATTAATTAGGACTGTTTTTTTGCTTACCAAGTTCCAAAAGGACTCCCCCTCTATTTATTTTAGCCACCTGTTGTCTCATCCTTACAAGAAGCCAATATCATCCTTTATCTGACCAGCCCCTACATTATTATTTACTTGGCCAGCAACTGATACAGAGAGTATTCAGCTGATTGTGGTTGCAACCATTCTTCCCTACTGAATGTATGTTGGACTTCTGTATTTGGGTCTTTTAAATTATTTTTACACTCACTCTCAGACCATCTTCTTGCTCTGGTTTGTCTTCTAAGAAGCTGAAGATACAGAAAAGTTTGTACTGTATCTAGCACTCGCATGCAGCTCATTGGTTTTCTGACTCTACGCCCAGATCCTAACCAATCCTCCTTCCCATACCAAGAGAGAGAAAATGCTGTGGTGTGAAGGACCTCTTTGTTGACCACAGGTGCATACAATACCTTAGTCCCTGGGCAGGATTCTGGAAAAAGGGTATTTATGTTGCCTTGTCAGCAATAAAAAGGGTCTTTTACTTCTTCAGACATTGCAAAACATCCAAACCCATGTTTGCTGGTTCACTGAACACTACTCACTGGGTGTGCATCAGCATGTACTCCAGGTACACTTTCACAAAATGTAACTTACCTGAAATACAGTCTGGCATTTTTGTAAGAAGCCAATTGCTTGCCTAAAGAAATGAGAGTGAGGGTAGGGGCACTGGAGGGTGTCTAGGAAAAATGATGTTAAAGAGAGGAGGGATTCATGAAAGAAACAGACTGAAAAGTTGAATTTAGTTCCTTACGAAATTCTTTGAAGAAGAAAAAGTATTTAAAAAACATATGACAATAATTAGCAGTATTTCTTTGGGGATTTGCTTGTTTGACCTTAGCCTTTTAATCTGTCAAAATATGCTAATAAGCCTGACAGACAGAAAGATAAAATACAGAGACAGATGAACTAACTGAGAAAACATCAGTACAATGCTGAATATACTTGTGGAAAAAGAAAAGAAAAAGAGTGCAATTAAACATTACCTCAAGGCTTTGATGACATGTTCACTACCAGGGAAAAGTTGCTTTCAAATTGGAGGGAGTGTATACACGAGATCACCAAGACTGTAGCTGGCATCTCTGATTGTTTTATTTTGAATAGAGAGACTTTTTTAAAGTTCATTTTGCAGTTTCAAATTTTAATCTAACATACTGGAACGCCACTTTCTGCACATTGCCTTCCTGCTGAGGATCACTGGTTATGAGACAATCCACAACTGTATGGCTTGAGAATCCTAGAGCTGTTGAATGGGCAGGCAAGGGGTTTCTTTCTGCCTTGAACACTTCTGAAGAAGCTTGGTTTCCAATGGCAGGTTGGTGGGGGGTTTTTTTGCTTTGTTTTTTGGGTTTTTTGTGAGATCTTTCAGGCTATCTGTGTGAAGCCAATGAGGATGATGGTCCTCAAATTAAACAGCCATTTTTAAGAACCAATCTTTTCTTCATTCAAGGTGAGCTACACAATAAAGAGTAGCTCAACAGGAGTAAATGGCAACACATGGGTCAGCTCTTTTAGGACACAGGAAAAGGAGTTTAAATTTTCCTGATTTTATTTTTCCTTTACAAAGTAACTGTTTCTGTCTTCTCACTATAAATCAAAGGACTTTTGATGATACTAGAATAAGGTCATATCATAACAACAGGCATGTAGAGAAGTGTTCTCTTTCCCTACATGTAAAGCTGCTCAAGCCCTTCTGTTCAAAAAACTTGGAAAATTGCCTGATGGTGTTTTGCTTCTCACTGATATCAGCTATCCCCAGACCACCAGGGAGCCCTTCTCCAAAATCAGAAACATGATGTTGTGATGACCCTCAGTAAGACAGTCATTCTCACTTCCACTCTTAATAAGTTATAAAGAAGATGATAAAAAATTTCTCTGGGCTAACATTCTCTCCACATCCTGGTGTACTGGGACCTGCTTCCTGATGGCGAAGATAAGAGTTATTGGAACCACAGGAAAAAAACTTAGGCATGCTTTCCCTTTCAGATATCCTGTTGCCATGAGCTCTAAACCAAGAAATTAAACCTAAATCAGGATGTAGACTTCTCTTTGCTGTGTGACTAAGTTGGGCAACTCACTTCCATGAAGTGAGACTGTGAAGGAGTTCTTCAAAATAAAATGTTTGCACATTGTATATCAGTGTATCTTATTTCCTGACAGGACATCTGATACTCAGCTTTTCCATACAGCCAAATGAAACATGACATTTAAACCCCCCTTTTTTTTCCCCAATGAGTGAGCTACCCACACCACTTAAGCTCCCTAAAAATATACAGAAAATGAAACACAGATATGTCTTAGCAGCCAGAAGTGTGTCTGAAATTACTGCCTTTGCAAAGCTTTTACACTTAGTCAACTTTATAATCACTTAAAGAGCTCATCCAAGATTGGATTTTTAAAAATGTAGCTAAGGGCTTTCTTCCTCTTTCTGAGCCAGATGCACAATTACAAGCCGAAAATTAAACCCAATTAAAATTTAAAAAGAAGTGAACACGATCTAGCTAAAGGAGATACCCAGGGCTTACTCTTAAGGAACTGAGTGACCTGCCACATCCGGTGTCTTGCAAAGGTCCTCACACCAGCACCTTGGGATTGAGTAAGCGTGGTGATCTGCAGTGCATGGAACGTAGTTACATCACTGCTTTTCTGATTAAGCATCAGAGCTTTGCTTGTTGCTCCACTTTCACCTGCAGAATGTGACGCCTGCTTCTCCAAGCAAAGGCTCTGCTCAGGTGTCACCGGCGGGAAGGATGGAGAGCCGCCTTCCCAGCCAGGCTGTGTCATGGTCAGCGGCAGACGTGTCCCTGTCTTTGGAATATTCCCAGCAGCCGCCTTGACGCCCAGCCTCCCGAGACGTACGGGTGAGGAGAGGGGCAGGCAGGCACCTTCAAGGACGAGCATCCCCCCGTGTCCCCGTCCCTCCCAGACCCACTTGCAGCCTCCCCAGCCCTCGGGGCCCAGCAGCGGCTGCCCGCGGCTCGCTGCCCC
>VWYP01001242.1:289-44180 GCA_013400435.1 Pycnonotus jocosus | reverse complement strand
TCGCGGCGCCTTTTCTCCCCGGCGGCTCGGAGAGGTGGGCCGGGGCTTTCAGAGGGGCTGACAGATCTGAAGTTTTGGAGGCTGAATGAAAGAAACACTCAGCTAACAAAACAGTGCGCCACAGAAGAAGTTTCATCTGGTCTGGCCAAATCCCTCCTTTCTTTCCATCTTTTCTCTCCTAATAACAGCTGCCCTCTCATTCCCTGTTACTCCGCTGTGAAGAACAAAACCTCCCTCTGACTATCTGTTTTTCTTTTCTTCCCCAGAGTAGGTCTCATTACTGGTGATTAGCAGATGATTAAAACCAATTCAGCTTCCCCCAGTAGATATTTTCTCCCTGTTTGTGACTAACGCGTCAGTCTTCAATGAACGTGCTCCTAAGCTTATTAACGGGCTCAGAGGATTAGCTGCCACCGAGCGCCGCCACTCCGATATTGTGATGCAGCGAGTGACATGGAACCATTTGCTGAGCACAGGCAGGGCCGCTGGGACCAAATATCTAAATCACAATTTTAGTTTTCGTCTGGTGGAGGGGGCGGGGGAGGAAGGGGGAGGAAATCCCAACAATAATTACAAAAATCAAACGTTTAGCCAAGTCTGAAAATAGCCATAAACTTAAGGGCAGGAGGAATGCCGTTTAGGAATAAAAACCCGTCGCCCCACCCAAAAAATAAAACCCCAAGCCCGTCCTAACTAAAAAAAAAATTAGAAGGTTCCCTCACAGGGCGATGAGCTGATTAAAGGTCCAAAAGGGAGTGTTTTGGTCAGCCAGCAGTGCAAAGCATGCAGGCCCCTCTCGAGGTTGATATGCAAAGGTGTGGGTATGTATCACGTCTCTCTATCTGCTGTCCGTATATTACTATGTAAAACCTCAGACTACAGCATTCTCAAATCAGAGATTAGAGCAGGATGCAAAATTAGAAGCTTCACTTTATCCCACCCATACCTTTAAAAATGATCAAGCTGAAATAAAATTTAATAGCTAATAATAAAGGAAGAGAGGTTGAAATTATCTGCAGGTTTGAATTATGCAGTAAGTTACCCCAAGAATAAGAAAAAAAAAATCATGAAACAAGTTAAAATAGGTCAAGAAAAATATTTTTGAATTACATGTTTTCTATTATTTTATGCTTTCTATTTGTTCTGCTTTTTAAAGGAGTGTGGGTTTGAATTGTGGCCACCTTTATAAAATTGAGCCTCTGAATTACACTTCACTAAACAGACATCATTGTAAGTAGCCCAGATAAATAAAATGTTTTGTACTCACATTCCTTTTAAGGTCACATGTAACAGATAAATAACAAGAAAATCCATTGGAGTTTTAGAGAAATATTCTGATGAAAAACACCCCTTCCCTTTAGGTATAGAACAAAAAAGAACAAACATTTTTCTAGACATTTCCCATAAAGTGAAAACATAAAAGAAATATTGATGTCAGGTCAGATGAAATATTTCATTTGGCATGATTTGTAAAATTTACTTTGCTTTGAGTTTTCTTTGTTAATTTTTGCAGTAGTTGGTATTAATGTATATTATGTAAGCAAAAATGTTAGGGGTTTTCATCAAATTTCTCAGTTCCTTAAAATACTGACAACAAGCATTATTTATAACAGCACTTTTAGAATTCTGGAAAATTTTTATCACAAAACCTATATTTTTTTTTTGTACTGGGGATTGTTTCAGGGGAAGATTTTAGAATGGCTAACTCTGGTGACTAAACAAAGAGTTAGAGCCATAACTTTAAGCATTCAGCTTGGAAAACAAAACAAAACAACCCAACGCAACTTTAAAAAGCTTACATTAAAAAATCCTTACAAGGATTTTTTTTTCTCATTCCATTTTAAAATGCTTTAAAATAAAAGGCTTCCCCAAATAATTCCCTTTTCACATCTTCAAATTTCTTCAATTTATATTTTTCATTGTCACTTTCCAGTGCAGCTTAACTCTGAGTGTGCTGAAGCTTGAAATGTAGCTTCCGATTTATAATAGCGACAGGACATGCAGCAAATGTCAACAAATCCCCTGTCACCCAGGCAAGGAGAAAATGTGAGAGGTAAGGCAGAGTAGCCCTTCCTTGCTGCATAACACTCACACACACAAAAAAAACCCCACCAAAAACCAAAACCCAAAAAAACAACAAACCCTCAGTGAAAAATAAAGAACTAAGATCTTGCTCATGAAAAGCTATACGAGCCCATTAATATCAAGCCAAAATCAGGACAGGAGGGTGACACTGAAAATTTCCAGTTATGCATACAATGCAAGTATAGACCTATGTGATTATTGATATGTACCTAATTTTAAAATGAAACTCCCTCACCATATACCTCTCTCTTTGCAAAATTAAAGGAATTCCAACACACCAGACTGACCATATTCTAAAAAGAAAGCACCCCATAAAACCCACATCACTGACCTCGAGTGACCTCAATAAATAAGTAACTGCTGAAGGATCAGCTCCCTTGTTGTGAAACAATAGACCCAAACTTCAGTGGAGCGCATGCAAGAAAATGTCACAGGAGGGTAGCACAGGATTTCAGAGCAGAAAGAAAGTTTGGAGAATAACAAGCACACACTGCAAGTTGCTGAAGTAACCTTTAGCAAAGGAAATTCTGCATTTGTCTTAACTTTTGGGGCAGCAGGTACCCCTGCTTCTCGCCAGTCTGTTAATATAGATGGAGAGATGTGATAGAAATACATTGTATTCTTTGCCACCCACTCTTTTTTCCCGCTCTCTGAGATGTCATTTTATAAATTTATTCAGTGGCCAACAATGAATCATGCAACACATAGCAGGCCACTCGTTTCTTGTGAATTTTCTGTCACTGGTTTTTACTCTTTTTAATGTGATCAGTCACCTGAGTCACATTACATACAGGCTTATTTCTGGCTCCAGCTTGGAACAGAGTACCTGTAAGACAAGAGGGAAAGCTGCCTTTGATTGTGTCAAAAGGTCTATGAAATTAGGAGCTAACAGACTGATTCATAAAAGAAATTTAAGAATATTTTAAATCTTTTCCTTTGGACTACTTCCTGCCTGAAAAATCCTCACTAGGAAATGTGGATATTATGAACAAGTTCATTCTTAAAATGGATTTTCTTCTTTTATCATCAGGGACAGAATGTGATTTAGACAAATGGAGTGTGGCAGGGAGCTTTCTTGTGTCATTTGAGGCCTTGTCCATCTGTAAGTTGAGGCCAGTGCCTATGAAAAGCAGGGCTTGCCTGTCCATCATATATGCAGATTTGAACTCAATACCACAATTGCAAGAGGGGGAGTTAGTTCATCATCAGAGGCTACCACCACTGGGCTGGATATTACCTCCTTAATCCCAGCTATGATAACAATCATGTGTTAGTTAAAACCACTTTCCTGGTTGCTTCACTTCTTTCTGAGACGAGAGAAGTAAAGAGATGATAAAGGGAAGCATACTCTGTCTGCGGCCAGAACCAGACTGGCTCAGGGAGTAGTAAGCTCATGTAAAATTGAGTTTTGAATGTTAATCTTAAAACATTCATGTCCTAGTTTAAGATATCTGACTTAAATTTAGAAGTGACAAGAGTGAAAACAGAGTTAGTAAGAGATGGAGAGAGCAAGGTGTAGACAGAGGTCTAGTTTTAGCCCTCAGGAATTGGTATTGGTACTAGAACACTGGGCAATACAGCAGGTATGCTGTTCGGGCATCAACTCTGGGACCTCTCCTCTTCCTCAAGTCTCTAGATTTAAAACTCAAATGATTATGTAGGAGGAGTATTTTCATCATCTTTTTACATGGAAGGATGGACATGTCTGTGTAAGAGAGGCTCCATTTTCTGATTCACTTTTATGTTTACTCCGTCTTGCACTCAGTCTTTTTTTTCAGTAGGAAAATATAAAGTTGTTACTGACTTTGTATTCTGCTATACCACAACAGTGGATAGAGGGAAGGGAAAGCAAATGTGCAGAGTTGCCAGGAAACAGATTTAATCTGAACTTCAGCACCATGGAACTTCCACCATGGCACTCCTCCCTTCTTCCTTCATTCCCTTGCTCCAGACATGAGGCATAGACCAGATATTGCAGGAAATGACCAGCTCCTGTTTTGTACTAAAGCATTCAGTTCTGTTTAATTTTGGGCCGTTCACAGCCCCACAAAACAGTGTGAATGTTTTCAAAGAATGGCTGTGAAATGGGTGCAACATGGAAAATTCAAGTGGCAAATCTGCCTAGAAGCATCTGATCATACTCTGCCTGCTTTCCTGCTTCCCTGCTTCCAAATGCCTCTTTCTTCTTTGTGTTTAAAAGTAGCACTTGGAAAGAGGGAAAATAAATCAATCTGTTAATCTGTTTTTCTTGTGAAATAATATCTGTTTGCAAATACTCTTAAATGTGGATTAGGAATGGGGCAGAATTGGTGTTCCCCATCCACACCTCTGCCACATTCAGAGGACAATCTGAAAACACATGCCACCATAAGAAATGTATCTTTAGAAAGTAGTTTTTAATGTTTTTTTCTGCTCTGTAGTTGAATCCTGATTTGCAGCATAAATGGGAATGTACACAGTCTGAACTGATTTACCATCTCTGTAACTTTTTTCTATCCATCACTAAACTGCACTGATTTTAATCTGACCATGAAGAGAAAGAACTTGAAGATATGGAAAGCGATTAATGTTATTAGAGTATGGAAATGGTAGAATTAAAGAAATAAAAGCCCTATAATGAATACAAAAGCCCCAAAAAGAACCTTATATGTCTAGAGAAATGAAGGCACATAGAAATGTAGCCTGCTAGGTATAGGACAACAGAATATACCACTCTCATACCTTGAGGGTGGATCAGAGTTGTGTAAACAGAAGAATATTGGTCAGATTCTGGAGAAAGGAATAATTTTAGTTGCTGTTTCCAAAGAACTTGAAAGTAGGACTACTCTACTGTAAGGAAAATAGATTCATACCAGGTACAGTTTTTATAGAATAGAATAGAATAGAATAGAATATTTCAGCTGGAAGGAACACAAAATGATCATCTAATTTTACTGCCTGACTACTTCAGAACTGATTAAAAGTCAAAGATCAGTTATTAAGCTCATTGTCCAACTGCTTCATTAACACTGAAACACTTTGGGCATTGACCACCTCTCTATGAAACCTATGACATTTTTTAACCATCCTCTTGGTAAGGAAATGGTTCCAAAGCCTAAACCTCCTTTGGTGCAGCTTAGAACCATTCCCATGTGTCCTAACACTGGACAGATGGGAGATCAGCACCTCCCTCTCCTCAAGAAGCTGTAGAGAGCAATGAGGTCGGGTGACACTTCAGCCTTCTTTGCAGAATCTACTTATAAATGTGATATAAGGCTATCTAAATAGGGAAGATTGCAACTAATGTCAGTTTATAATGGTTTGTTTCTTTAATATGGTTCTTTCTGTCCATTCCCTAGTGGAAAGATATCACATTCCTCAAATTATTCTGATCACTCTGCGTGCTTTAAACACAAAATTTATGTCCAATTTATGTTTTGAATCTCACTTCTTTTAAAACTTTTTTAAAGGTCCAGTTGCTCCAGAGTTCTTACTGGTTTTATCTTAGTTATGAGTCACATTCCTCTGCTATTATTGTCTACCATTTCTATAAGTTTTGTTCTAAGGTTCCCTGTCATTTTATCCTCATAGATGTGAAAAATGCAATTCAGCCTTACAGCTGTGCCATAGCTCTGGGTCTAGCCTTTCCACTGCCTGGGAGAAGATGCTAAGATTGACACTTGGATTTTACCTAGCTTAGCTGCTTGCTTTTTATAGAGATAATTGCTCCTGCTCAGGTGTGGGCTCCTCTGTGGGCTGCTGAGTGGATATCTGCTCCAACATGGTGCTTCTTCTTTGTCATGGCCCTTGTCATGGGCTGCAGGGAAACCTTTGCTCCAGCACTGGGAGCACCTTCTCCCCCTCCTTTTTCAACAACCTTGATGTATGCAGCATTGTTTCTCTCACATTTTTTTCTCACTCCTCTGCCTCACAGCTGTTGTGCAGCATTTTTTACCCTTTCTTAAATGTGAGGATTCACCAGCATCACTTATGGTCTAAGCTTTGGACAACAGGGAATCCATTTTGGAGCCATTTGGCCTCTCATAGACAACACCTGCAGACCACCTAATACTAAATCCTTGCCATGTAAGCCCAGTACAATGTAGAAGCAATATGCTGGTTTACATGATGGCGAAATTTATGCTAACTGAATAATTCTGCAGGTTAAAATGAAGTCATGGTGTAGGTATATGTGAATGTCACGTGCAGGTGCTGCTTCGGATCCATGTCTGGGATATGACCTTGAAAGGGCAAGAAAGAACTTCATTTTGTTCCTTCTGTTTGAAGCTCTACGTAAAACGTATCAGGAGCAGCTGAGAGTAGGGGTCTGCAATATGAGCAGAAGACAATATCTGTGAATGTAAGAAAATTGCTTCATAAATATGATAAAGCTCCAAAGAAACATTTATCTACAGCTCTTAGGAGCTATTCACACATTTGGAGAGTGCAGAAGAGGTTTCTTGTACAGAAAAGACAGACGCCTAGAATGGAGGTAAATCATCTTCAGTCTTATTACAATGGCTATTGCAAAATAGTTAAATGGGTTCTTACGTATCTGCTTTCTCTACTTGATTTGGCTGCAGCTGCCTCTGGTGGTGTTATCCACAAATACATTTTTTCCTTTCTCTAAGTTACTAACAGTAACTTCTCTAAGTTACTAACAGAAACTTTAAACTATGGAGAGTTTTAAGATAATAAATATATAAATTAAGAAAGTAGTGCTTTCCAGCTCTTCAGTATATTAGAAAAGGAATTTGTGTTTGTTAGAGGGTTGTAAATATGACAGTCAAAATAGTAGATGTCATGAATTCTTATAAAGAAACTTCCTACCTCCCCAAATTTCCTGACCTGATGTTGATTCAAAGTGTACAAACAATACGATCCTTGCCTGGTTCTAATGAAAATAATTCTTAGTCTAACATATTCAGGACAAATTAGGATAGTTTTAGTTTCCTAGTATTTTTAACTTGTTCTTCTAGAGGCTGATATATCATGTACAGATTTTCCTCTTCATAGGTAATATATCTGGAATGATAGAAGGCTTTATTAATTATTTTCTTTTCCATCTTGATATAGAGTCATAGAATCATAGAGTTGGAAATGAACCACAAGTATCATCAATTCTAGCTCCTGGCCATGGACAGGACAATCCTAAAAATCACTCCATGTGCCCGAGAATGTTATCTGAACACTTCTTGAACACTATCAGGCTTGGTGGTGTGACCACTTCCCTGGGGAGCTGTTCCAGTGCCCAATGCCCCTCTGAGTGAAGAAACTTCTGCTAATACCCAACTTAAAAATTCCCTGACATAGTCAACAGACTGTCTACAGTCAACAGGTTGTGTCAAGAGACTATGACACAGAACTATGCTGTTCCCTTGAGTTCTGTTGTAGGTCACTGTATAGGGGACATAAATGCCTGCCCTTCTGCTTCTCATCATGAGGAAGCTGAAACTTCTGAAACTGTGGAAAGCTCCTGAAACAATAATGGTGTGGAAAATTTTCAAGATATTCACCATTGGTCCTATCTGTTGGCTGTGTTGTTTATTTTCATTCTTTCTCCTCCTCTTTTCTGCATGGTACTGTTCTTTGGTAAATTTTAAAGATAAAATTGTTTCATCAACTCTTCAATGAAGATCTGACATGTAAGGATCTGCATGTAGGTAAAAATCAAAAACCCAGAGAAAGAACAGCCTTTAGAGATAAAACTTACTTCATGTACAGCATTTCTGGTTTTCCTTTCTTCAGGAAAAACTACAACCGTGTCTGAAAAACTAGAGATAAATCTGTTATGTAGAAGACCATCCATCAGAGTAATAGAATTCTGAATTTCATAGGGTGCTTTGATAGTGATGAGAAGAGCAGAAAGTTGAGAAGGAAACAAGAAAGAAATGCAAGAATGAAGAGAAATGGAAACAGAACAGTGTAATCAATGTAAGGTTAAATAGAGAAGAAAATGAGACTGGTGGCTATCAGGGAATGGTGACGAGTTATTTTAAGAGGAATTTCATAGCACTGAGAGAGGAGACAGCACAACATGATGGAGCTCGAAGAGATTATTTTAGAGCCAAAAGGTCATATTTCAACTGCCAAGAACTTGTTCTCAGTTACTCTGAGTTGTACAATATACTGTTCCATTTCTAGGAGACAAACCAAAGGATCCCAAATTATCAGCAGCCACCTGATCTGCAGTGCTGGAGACATGAGAAATTCATTAACAATTTCATAATGTGGATGAGGGAAAATATTTTCCAAGTAATGCTTGCATGATTTTCAGTGACATTTATGCATACCACTTGTCTGCTTTCTTTTTCAACCCTACTGATCTCCAGTAAAGGTGAAAAAAGGAAATCAGTCCAAATAAAACAGTCCTTCTCTACCTCTGTGTAGCAAACAGAAAAATCCAGAATAACTTTAGCTGTACAGTGGTGTGGATGCTTTAATCCAGATAATTTGGTTATTTGGTTTGCCCTTATTGAAGGCAGGCACATTTAAAAAATATCCTGGCATTGCCCACTGTGCATCCAATGTTCGTGTCCATTGGTATTCTACTTTGGCTACACAATAAATGTCAATGGAATATTATCCTATCTTGGTAATGCATTCACAGGCACAGAAGGAGGATATGTATCTGATCAGTTGGACGTGAACAGTTCAGGAAGCCCTTTCCTTCAAACCTCGTTACTCCAGCAGTTTTTTCAATGTTGATAGCCCTGAGGGATATAATGAAATTAATTTCTTCACAAACCTTAATGACCACTTCATCAAAAATTGGTTTTCCCCTCTCTTGCTTGTTAGGTGGCTGCCCATGTAGCAGCATTCTTTTGGATAACAAATAGCAAAAAAGACCATATAGAATTTATCATATGGATAAGTTGCAGCTCCATGGCTGGGACAAAGTCCTCTAATATCTTAATGCATGCACTTTTGTTTAATGAGATGATTCTGTACTTACTGCTATATTTCCAGTGCAATTGGCCCCTTCTAAAGTGAACTTGCATTCTTGGCTCCAGAAGGTGATATGCAATGGGATGATTTGTCAGCTTAAATTCAGGCTGCAGCTACTTTACTCTTGTCCAGTAGTTCATGCTACAGTGCTGGAACTGCTAGGGTGATGGCTGGGTTTTTGTTTTCTGTGGCCTCAGAACTGATTCTGGGTTTTCCACAGTTTTTTGAGGCATCTGTGAAGCATCACAACAGAGAAAGAACTATGTTCTTAAAAATAGCTATTTCTGTATTTCAGTAGTAGCCTCACAGAAGCTTTATATCTCAGACAAACAGGTGCATCCTATTGCATAGTAAGTTTTAGGCAAAGAATTCCATGATTCAAGCATACTTCTTTTTACATCCCAAGACAAGTTTTCCCAAGCCACTCCACCAGCAGGATGGTAAAGCAGTGTACTGTCTTTTGTTAAGCTATTAATTTCTGCCTAGTTGTGTCAGATATTATCAGTTATCTGTTTTGCTTGACACTGACACAGAACAATGCTAGCAGACACATTGGGTGTGTCACCAAGCTGCTAATATCAATGCAAGGTAGGCCTTGAAGATCAATTTTTGAGTTTTATGCAATGGAGAAAGCGAAAGGAGAATGCAGATGTGTTTTCAGTGTAAGACTTCCATCAGCCTGCAAGCTTGTTAATGGAATTAGCTCTCATGTATCAATATCACAGATGGGTAATGCCAGAGAAATGGCAGACACAATATGATGAGTACTGCATCAAATGGGAGTGAGCAGGATCGTACCAACAGCTCACTTCCAGGGAAAGCAGAGGGCAAAACTGGATGAAGGGATTAGATACTCACGCAAACCACATTCAGGGAGGGGCAGAGGACCAGTTACTTTATATTGCCTTAATTTACCACAACTGTGGGTGTTCACTGTAGCTGCCTTGAAGAAAACAGCTTGTGACCACTTTGGGACCTACCTCACACTTTAGGTACCAGCCTTACTGTGTGGCTCTCAAAGACATGAATGACTGCAGTGTGGGTAATGGAATGAAGAGGAGTAAAATGAACGAGCGCAGATCAAGTTTTCAAAGAAGACAAGATCAGTCATGTAAATAGCCATTTGTTTCACATCTTTACTACTTTTGTGGCAGTAATACTATCAGAACAGACAAATGTTAATTTCTGTAATATCTTTTTTCAGAGTCAAAAATGAACATAATGAGGGACAAAGACCCAAATAAGTTAGAGTAATTTCCTGAATTGAAAGCAACCAGAGCAGGAAGTAGTAGATAAATGCTGGTTAAAAATGATTCTTAGGTATCACCACTGGCCTTAAACATACCAACTATTAAATATTACATGTGATCCTGAGTCAGCTCAATTCAAAGCCACATGACTGGTTTTGTAAGTGATGTGCTCAACCCAAAGACAGGCAGATTTTTTGGAATGGGCACAGTGGATTCTGAGTGTGACTTCTGAGTTTGACCCCCATATTGATATTCTAAAGTGGCTCAATTTATCAGCCTGAGTCAGCGATGCTCTGAGGATCTTTACACTATGGAATACCCTTGGGCTTTATAGAATCATGGAAAGGGTGAGGTTGGAAGGAACTACCATGGGTCACTTGGTCCAACCTGCTCAGGCAGGGTCATCCTAAAACGCATGGCACAGCATAGCATCCAGATGGGTCTTGAGTATCTCCAGTGAGGGGAAACTTCAAAACATCTCTGGGCAATCTGTTCCAGGGCGCAAAACTGTTCCAGGCTGTTCTCTGTGTCTCTTCCAGGCTTCCAAGTGAGCTCACTAAGCATTTTGAGCTGGCAATATCAAAATAATAACAAAACAAATAATAATAACAATACAATAATAACAACAAAACAAATAATAATGACAAAACAAATAACCAATAAGAACAAAACAAAACAAAAGAGAAAAAAATCAAAAAAGGACCTCAGAGAAACAGTGCTAGGATTGAAATATATATATTTTATATCCAGAATGTAAACTTAGAGCAGGAAGCCCAAATTTTTGGTGAGTCTTGATCTCTTCTCGTTGTTATGTTCACATTTGGCTTTATCATAAGCAGTTTCACCTGTGGTTGTGGTGCATTTAGCAGTAATAATGGTAGGTACCACATGTAACCTGTGTTATTTGCAGTCTTCTGAAAACCCAAGTAAGTTAATCAGGATACCCTAATACCATTAATCAGATAAAACTTCTGGCTAGCTCTTCATCTATCTAAACAATGTAGAGTTATTTTACTAAGGCAAATGGTAGTCAAAACAATGCTTTCAATGCAATAATTCTCCATAATGAGAATTATTTGAACCTCATAAATGTGATGGAAGAAAAATACATGGAAAAACATGATTTGGGGGAAGAATTCTTTAATAAATAGTCTATCTGTTAAATTAATATTCTGACAATGTCACAAGGCCTTTTTGCATTATTACTGCATTTAACTCAGGTGACAGAAATTATGCTGCCAAAAGGAGGTACAATATTTGTATATGTATGCAAATATACATATAGAGTGTAGTCAAGGCAAGAAAGAAATCCAGCAAACCTTCATTTATTAATTCCAGTCCTTGAATTTTGTTAAAATACTAAACATGCAGAAGAATTATTTTCCTGTTCTGGAAAAAGAAAGTGAGACTGTATCTTCAGAAATGTATTTTATTCTGGTAAGAAGTCAAATTACATGGCACTGGGTCTATCTGACCGTCTTGTGCATACTACAGAAACACAGAGCTACAAAATTAGATAATGTAAGTTAGGCTGTACACCAAACCTGTCCTGCTACAATCCAAATGAGGTTATTGACTCAGAGAAGGAGTCATTGATAAAGCAATTATTACCAGCAACCAGATGTGTGATAGCTCATTTTTGGAAATGGACAGATGCCCCAGCATTAATGTCCCGTAGATATCAAACATAAGAAATTCTTTGAATAGAACCAAAATGAGAAGGAACCTTATATCAGAATCTAGTAGGTTTAATGTGTAGCATTTCCTTGGAACCATAACAGAATAAACACATGACTAAGAGGCCAAATAAACACAAAGGAATCTTTTAAAGGTGACAAATTTGGTATGTATTAGTCAGGCTGTCCAGAAACCTAATGCATTCCAATAAAGATTTATTTATTTTTTTAAGCTACCAGGACATAATCTACTCAAAAGTTAGGTGCATAATTTCAGGTACATTCCGTTTATTTACATTCATTGCACATCCTTATTAGAAAATTCTGCCATCTGAATATTATACTGCTATGCCAAATGTGCAATTCTATAAATCAGCCAGTGAGAAAAGGTGCCAGCCTTTCCTGATGATAAATACAGTGGCAGGAATCTACTTTGTTTTGTAGCATGTAAGACTGATTAATCCAAAGCTGTTTGCAAACTTCATTTCATACAGGATACCCCCACCCTTACAATCAGATTAACAAATCAAAGGTACATTCAGGCTTGGAGACAGATTGCCACTTAAGCACTTCAGATACTCAGGCATTTGGTTAAACTAAGCTTGGATTAACAAGGTCTGACTATTTAAAGGGAGTTATGTTTAGGCGTTGTCTGTCTCCACTGGTTTTAAACGCTCTGCTCATGGGGTAGTGCCGTCCAGTTTTAAGAGCTTACAGAGCTTTACAGCCTCCCTGCAAGCTTCGTGAGCTTAATTGAAGATAAGTATACACAAACTCACCTTCCTAGAAAGACCTCTATTTATGTGAGGGGGAAAAAACCCAAACAAATCTCTTTATACAGGGACTAAGCTGCATCTTTCCTGTCATCATTTGTACTTATTTTTATATAGTGGAATTTATTAGACTAAACCCCTCAATCATGTGGAATAGATGAAAGTGGAATCATTCAACACTGTCACCTTTTGTTGTCACTCGAGACTCTCTAGAAGGTGATAGAGCCTGATTGAATTATTTGTTAGGAGCAAGTCATGCCAACCATTTTCTGTCTCAGTGGAAAGTGGATCTGTGAGGGTCTGGGTCAAAGTCCTTCTCTGGCTATCTTTTGTAGATTTAAAAATATAAAGACATAGCTTCTTTAACTAATATTCCCAACAGTGTTCCCTTACCAGCTGGAAATGTTGGGCTTTGTAACATAGAGACACCAGATTTGCAATGGAGAAGTGAAGAAATGTGCAGTGTCTCATCTCACATGGAGAACATGAGTGCACTCACCATTGAGAAGAGGAGTCCCTCGGAGGCCATGTTCTTTAAGGATTCATGGTGTTGTCATGTGTAAGGGCTATTGGACAATGGTTTAATGACACTGCTGCACTGAGGGTTTTTTGGTCAGTCATTTGGTCAATCATTGCTGGATTTGTCTGCAGTAGAGTTAATTTTCTTCCCAGTGGCTAGCATGGGGCCATGTTTTGAACACAGGGCTGATAATATTTTTTATTAATGTTTCTGTTATACTCACACAGGGCCAAGGCCTTTTCTGCTTTTCACACTGCCATGTTGGTGAGGAGACTGGGGGTCCATGGGAAATTCAGAGGAGGCACGGATGACCCCAGCTGACCAGAGGGATATTCCAAACCCTGTGACATCATGCTCAGTGCATAGGGGGAGGTACACAGAGAAAGGGGCATATTTGTGGTGAAGCCATATGTCTTCCCAAGTATTTGTTGCACTTGATGGAGCCCTGCTCTCCTGGAGATGGTTTAACATCTGTCTGTTCATGGGAAACAGTGAATTCCTTGTTTTTCTTTGCTTGTGTGTGCAGCTTTTGCTTTCCCTATTAAACTGTTGTTATCTCAACCCATGAGATTTCCAGCTTTTACCCTTTTGATTCTCCAGTCTCACTGGTGAGAGGATGGGTGAGTGGCTCTGTGAGTCTTTGTGGACGTCTGGAATTAAACCACCACAGCTGTACAGGAGCCAATGCTGGTTAGAGGTGAGAAAGAGAAACATGGACATGAGGCAGTAACTGTGGAGAAGGTTTCTGTGGTATAGTTTTATTAGTGTTGGCTTGCATTCAGTCACTCAGCAAGACACCCTTCATTTATTTACAGCTGTGTGGTCATAGGTAACAATATGTATTGTGTATCCATTCACTATCAAGGAATAGAGACATTTAGCATTATAATTTCTTCAGCTGTTTCAGATCATGATAAAAGCTTGATATCCATTACACAGCAATAAAAATGCATTTCCAGAGCTTCTTTTTCATTTATTTATTTATTATTTACACATTTAAAAGAAGACTGTACTTCTGCAGAAATGTCCAAATGTCCTGAGGAAGGTGGGAAGCTGCAAGCGAGCCACAACTGATGCAAGATGATGAAGTTTCATTTGGAGAGGAAGAATATGTTCACATGAGATGAGAGTGTGGCAGGTGATTCTTCCCACATGTCTTCTCTCTAAATTATCTGCCTCTGGATAGGTACATTCAAATTGCCATGCATTGGTCATAAATGAGCTATCCTTTGTCTGTATAGCTAACTGAATTCAACACAATCTAGTGTTATTTGGAAGTAATTGCTCCATAGTCAGTCAATATTTTACATATTGATGGTTCAAGAGAATGTTTGTTAAATAAAATGAAGAGTTTCCTTAAAATTATGCCTATGAATTGTTTAATTTTCAGTCCTTACTAATGAAGACATGAAGGATCAGGAGGGAAAAGGCCTCAGGAATATTAGGAAACAATTTATTCAGGAATAAATATAAGTGGTTTTAGTTTGCTGTAACCTGGTGACTCTTTTCATTT
This sequence comes from Pycnonotus jocosus, assembly GCA_013400435.1. NCBI lineage: Eukaryota > Metazoa > Chordata > Aves > Passeriformes > Pycnonotidae > Pycnonotus > Pycnonotus jocosus. The sequence goes on along the minus strand of VWYP01001242.1, from coordinate 29,436 downwards.
TCTATCCTGCCTTAGTTTAAATAAAGAAAATACAGTATGATATCATGTAAGAATGGATGAATATTTATTTATTATTTTCTTTTACAAAAGTGAAAGTAGAATTTATGATACGTTCAATTGAAATCCCAGTTGCTTTTATTCTCTCCTCCCAAATCTTTACTATAAATACATATTTTATGTGCGAAAGTACTTTGCATTTATGAGATTAGAGAAGATTTAGCGATATATAAGCAAAAGAAAGTGTGATTGCTAGAAATGCTGGGTGGCCTGTTACTAGTAGTTCATACTGGTCTCCTTCCAAAAATGTTTTATCTTTTTTGCTTATGAAGAGATTGAGGAGGATGGTCAGAAGGCCAAGTCTTACTACAGCTTCCTTTCTAAATCATTCCTGAAATCTTGCCACTTCTGTTTAATGGACAAAGAGCTACAGTAGGATTAAAAGGTATGGTCTGCCTTTATATAGTATATCCTGCAGTGTCATGCTTTCATTTGTATCAAAACTCTTTATTGTCATCTGAAATTTAGATTTTTGCCTCAAGAAATGAAATTTTTCCTATGTATTTACCTCTGAACCCTACAGAGTCAAGGAAGGAACCAATAATTTATTTTATTTCCTATGAAGGCTATTTTAAGTCCTTGACTACTGCATGGATGTTTTCTGTAGCATCTCTCAGCACTGTTGCCATCCTCACTATGCATCTGCAAAAGCCCCACATACCTGACTCACCCACCCTTTTCTAGTGTGGCTTCAGTGAATAAGTTTTGCAAGTCACAAAATCTGTTCTGCAACAAGAAGAGTACCAAAGTCTATGTCTCCTCACATGATTTGTCTAAATCAGAAAACTATGTTCCACTTAGGTTCATGGTTGGACTGACCTCTGCCTGTCCTTCTCTCTGCATGCATTCCCTGTCTTTCCCTCTCACTTATATAAACAGTCTCAGTGAAGGAACCTACAAATACAAACCCTAACAATTTGATCTGCTTAAAATTCAGTGGCTAATAAAGTTCAAAATAGTGTGCTGCTCTAAGGGCTTGTTAGCAATGCACAGGTGTAATGCAGGTCTCCCTTCCTTTCTTGGACTCTAAGTTAATACTTGAATGATGATTAAAACAAAACAGATGCAAACCAGAGCCAGTTGCAGTTGTTCTGATTAACATTAACAGTTGTTATACAAACAATTAGTAGGAAAAGACTACAACATCAGTTCTGTTGGCAGGAGAAGGCAAAGTCATGGCCAATCCAATCCAATTAAACCATGTCTCCAGTATGCAGATGAACAAAAATGAAAATCAGAATATACCAATACATTGCTTTTCTCAAAGGCACTCTAGATGCTGAGGAGATCCCAGGAGATGCAGAGGGCACTATGAGGAAGAAAGGATACATGGTGAAAAAAACCCCCATAGATTGAAATGGGTGCTCTGAAGCCAAATATCTTGAGAGAATTAACATGGGTGCCCCACCACTTGTAGTGATGTGCAGTAACAACTGAAATGTCTGTCCCAAAAGAAATTTTGAAATTTCTGAATGATTTTCAGCCAGAATAAAAAACAAAGAACAGAAATTTCTGAGACTTTTAAGAAATTAATTTTTCAGCACCCCCCACACACTTCTTTTTTTAAAAAACATGAATATAAGTTTACAGAAGCACTTCATTTTTAGCCATACTATTTTTCTACATGATACATAAAATATTGAAATGAAGTTACATGACCTTAATGAAATTCTTAAATTTCCATCATTTTGCATGAATGATTTCAGTGGTATTCAATATATTCTACTAGAATAGAAATAATTTTCCAGTGGATTTTTTTAAAGCCAAAACAGTGCTATAATTTAATATTTCCTTATTTTTTAATTCTCCAAATTGAAATCTCTCTGAGATTCTTTGAGCTTTCAGTTTTACCCAAATAAATAACAAACCTGCAAGATAATAAAAAAAAGAAATTTCTAATGAACTCTAATTCTGCAAGATAATTGGCTAGATCTTAAATCATATATGTTTCTTGTTATCAAAACACAATATCTCTTGATTATCTATAGTATCATTTATGGAGTGATGAAGTGACAGTACTTGTTCCTGAAAAACCTGTCTTGTTCTAATTAAGTATTACCTTTGTAGGGCCCTCTTACACACTTTATTTACTCAAGTTCTTAAGGCATAGCATTCTGAAATGCAGAGTAGTATACATATATATTAAAAAAGCAACACATTAAAAAGCTTGAAGGAGATGCAAGAATTCTCTTCCACTTTGGCTTATAAATAAAAAGAAAATGCTGGACTGAAATGTGCCTTGCATTTTTTACAGAGAAACCTCCTGAAGTAAATTAGCAAGCACAAAAGGCAGAAATATATTTTACAAAATCAAAGTAAAAAACCCCAAACCCAAACAAACAAATCAAAAAAGCAGGACAGATCAAGAGAGTGCACATTAGGTATATTCTTCAGCTTAGGAAAAGTAACTTTAAGTTCATGTATTAGGTGAAAGTTCTCAAAGCTCATATTGTTATTTTCTCCCAGGGCACTGCTTACTGACAGATTCAACATGCATACTGCATTTCTGCTGGATTTGATAAAAATACAATTAAAATTTTGTACAAGGGGCTACGCCAAATTGGCCTGCATCCTAGAACCCACTCCAAGCAAAACCTTGAGGAATATATTGTACAAGAAAAGGTCTGTCCCCTGGGATTACCTCCCACTTCCTTTAACCTGATATTTTGCTCATCCTATTATGAGATTCCTCAGAGGGGTGAAACACTAGATTGCCTCATTAAGACTCATCATTTACAAGATGTTGACAAACGTTGGCATTTATCCTGTTGTCATAACAAATGTGAGAAAATGACCACTTGGCAATAAGTGATTCTATGCAATTGCAGGTTGTAAAATACAAGAATATGGGGGTGGGGGGGGGTAGGGGGGTGGTCTGTGGATAATGTGTTAGTATCACTATGTAGCATCACTGAACAGTTTCTCAAGGCATCGTAACAAATCCAGGCTGAAACAAATAAAGATGGACAGCTTTTTTTAATAGAGTTTTCCACATATGCAACCCAAACATTAATTAAGAAAAATGAGAATAGTTTTAAACACAACATAATAACGAAACAATTATTATCTTACTGGATATCTCATCACGAGTACACAGCATCCATACTGTCCTTGCTGACAGGCTGAAAACTCTCTGAAATCAGTTTGCCTACAGCTCTCATCTGCCCTGAGGCTGATGACAGCATGGCCTTTCTTAACGAGGGTCATCTTGCCCCCTTGGTGTTAATGGTGTGTGAGGTCATCACAGGAGGAGATCCCACAACAGATTGCTGAGACAGGTTTGGGTGTGAGAGAACTATTCTCCTGAGTCCATGCACAAGTGTTGTGAAAAGTGAAAGTTTTCTTCCTTTGGAAACACCAACAGTGTGGTCACAAGGTAGTCCTGCAAGCAAAAGTATATCTTAGAGACAGAATTGTCATCCATAAAAGCAGACAAAGATAAATGTGAAGATGTAAATGCCTGAAAATGGATGCAGTCCTTATCCATAAAGCTACATTTAGGAGTTCTTTGTTTAGTTGAAGTACCTCAAATCCTGCAAGTACTTCAGTCTTCTCAGGTGTCCCAGGTTTTGCTTCTGAATATGCATCTCAATTTTGACCTTTTTTTGAAAGTTGACATCTCTAACTATTGTTTTCTTGCAGCTAAATCAAAACAGAAGCAACAACTGATTATCTTAATTATAATGGCTTTATTAACAGACACCAACTGTCTTGTGAGATGAAACCAGTGATACTGCTAACAGTCAGAATCAAAAGTGACAATAACTTGTTTGCCAAGGGTAGTGACTTGCAGGTGGTTGGTAATTCCATCCTAATACACTGCCAGAAACTGCTGTTGTGGTGGCTGTGGGGCTCTAGAAGAGACAACAAAATTGCCTTGTCATCAGAATTTACAGCCACTGATTTCATAGTATCTAAATCCTAATTGGGTAATTCAAAGAGTGGCATGTAATTCATTGATTCCCATTTCTGTCATTAATCATTGCTCACTTCATGTTTCTGATTATTTGATTTGATTTGCGTGTATGCATGGGTTATTTGAAGCACAGAGAGAGTTCAGGCCTGTTGGAAGATGATGCCCTTTGAACCATGTCTTCAGTTGAGTACTGATGCTCCTATAATACTAAAAAAGGGAAAATGACTGCTCTGAGGGTATCCCTACATTCTCTGAAGCACATTACACTTTTGAAGTAAATAGTTTTCAACACTAAATATATATTGCTAGCCATATCAAATTTCTGTCCGGTGTATGGGACTTCAGCCTTTAAGATAAAGGGTCTTTTCTCCTTATCTTCTCCTCAGCTGCAGTTACTCCTTGTGTCATAGACTCTCTCAAATCTACTCCTGAATCATTTAGGTGATCCCTTTGAACATTTGTTGCTGCTCCTTTAGATATGGTATGATGTTTTCCCAATCACAATGCCCTAGAGTGTGGGCTTATCATGCTTTCTCCTTGCCTTTGTACTCTTCTATTTTGTTTATAGTATTTTTAATTGAGTCCTGGACTCCCAATCTGCACTCATTAAACACAGAGCACATAAACACTTGTAAAGTAACAATTAAGTCACAGCCAGGTACTGGTGTTTTCCTCCCTGCTGACTTTACCTCTACTGAATACAATTCATTAACATTTCCATAGCTTTGGTTACCCCATATCAGAATTTAAGTCTGTATTTCCTTACTTATTGACTATTCTAAACACTGCTGCTCCTTTGTTTTTGTCAGACATACAGTGCTAACTCTATGTACCTGCCTACAAGCAATGGGGTCTGATTGCCCCAACCTCAGTGTTTTCAAATGGACTCAAATATTTACCTGCGCGCCAAAAGACTTTTCCTTGCCTTGGGCAAAACTAAATGCATTCACAAAGTTATATGCAGAAATACAAGCAATATTTACCAATTTCTTCACTGTAGAGCCCAAGTGGAAAATGATCAGCATTGTTATTCCAATGAATCCCTGTCTCACAACAATAAGACCAGTTGGAAAGCTGATTCTTGTAGAGTGTTTGTCCAGTGATATGCTCATGATGAACAGACTGTTGCCACAGATGTGTTTGAGGCCACCTTGCTGAGGTGGACTTCCCAATTAGTTTTAGGAATTGAATGTACTTTTATATCTCTGATACATTTGTATCTCGAGCTTACTGCTCCATTGAGAGTGACTTTTTAAAGGTACAAAGCTGGACTGTGGAGAGATATGAAAGTGGGTTCCACACCTGAAAAACTGTCGTGCAGAGGTATACATTATGAACTGTACAGCTAGGTTTCTGTAAAGATCCACATCAGTATCTCTGCCCTGTTCTTTACAGACTCATGAAGATCCAGAAGGTCACGGGACAAGATTGTTCATATTTCTACATGGCAAGTCATCTCAGGATATAGAAATACCTAGAGATGCTGGGCACTATAAAATGTACTGAGATGTCTCACTCTTCTAAAAGAAGGTTTTGCAGAGTAAAGATGGGTGAGATTGTGTTTTGTCCTTGGGAAAAATTAAAAACTTGAAAATAGTTTTTCACTAATTTTGTAAAACCAAAAAAACCCCACCTCAGTTTCTAAAATAAGGTTTTCTCTGGATGTTATCTTCTATAGCTGTGTGAAGCTAGAAACCAGTTTCTATTTATGTCAGTAGAAGCATAGAGGGAGCAGGTGCCAGTCCTCTGTGTCCTACCAACACACCTGAAGCAGATGTTCATAACCATATAGTGCTATATGCCCTGTTTGTGCCTCATTGCTAATTCACCAGTCATCTTTGTCTTCTAACGCACCCTACATCAAGTAATAGCCACACACCTCTCTGATTTTCTTTTTGAATTCATATGCCTATCTAGCAACCATCTATAAATAAAGGAAAATGAACAAAAGTTAATTTTACAGAAGCCAATATGGACAATGAAAAGAATGAAAACCAGTTTGTCGACACTAAAAAAAGTTAATTGACCATCTGGAGGTGTGCGAAAACTTTTGTGAGCATGGTATAAAAATTGAGCAAGTTTTTTTTCCTTGAGTTTACTAGTTTGTTAAATAATGCATTTGTCTTTCTTTTTCACCCCAAAATTTTTATATTTATTCATTCAGAGTGAAAACCAGTTTTAATGCCCATGCCCTGCTTCCTCAGTTCTTCCTGTGCATTCAGGATGCAATATTCTTGTACACTGTAGCTTGTGCAATATGAGCATATTCCTAATAACAACAATACATACTTCTACTGTAATAATAAATCTGAATTAGAACAGTGGTTAAATCTGGTAGGTATAATTATATGTTGCCCCAGTGAACTAAATTTCAGTGGGGTTTGGCTCTATGGTTTAGGGAAGTCTCCATTAAATATAGGAAAACCCAGTTAATTAATTAGCCCTTAGTGTTAAATGAGTTTTCTAAGCCTGAGAGACAAGGGGAATGTGGGATTTGTGGGGACTTGACAGTGAACGTTTAATGATGTTAAGCCCAAAGTGACTGTTAATATAGGCTACGGTACCTGAGAATCAGAAATAAAGTCAGAGAGATAAATGCAAATAAAGCAGTGAGGTTTAACAGGAAATGAAGAATATTAATTTGCTCTGGATATTCAGATTCTCTTTGTATTATTTAAATTTTTGGTGGTTAAAAATGCCAGTGCCAGTGTCCCTCATTCTCTGGCTGTACAGACGACACTAAGAGCAACAGAAAATGTTATGCAAAAATGTGAGTTGATTTTTTCTGAGCATTTATGCTGTTCCTTTTCTGGGTAGTTTTCCACCATGTGGAAAAGCTTCTTATGAAGAGTTTTCTTTGGACAAGGGAGGCTTTATACTGCTGCCTTTCTTCATATAACTTTCTTCTGGGCAATCTCAGCAAGGATCAGTCCTGGGCTGTGTCAGAAGCCACCCTAAGGTTTCTCTGCCCGGTGACACTGTAAGCCTGGCTGCTATTTTTTCTGCTGAGTGGATTTTTATTCTCCTGGGGTGCCTCACCCTGTTTTCTCCATGTGGACATCTCTCCATGCATTAAGACACTTTCATTCTGACTCCTGTCCTACTTTACCCACCCAGTGAGACTACCAAAAGGGTATAATGGTACTAGTGTAGCTTCCCAGGGCTCTGAGGGCACCACCAGCCCTTTCTGGTCCTGCTTACCACCCCTAAACTTTTTGCATCCTGCCCAGGGCCCAGGGTCCCATGTTACACCCCAGGGCTGTCAGTGTCACTGCAGAGTGGGTGGGCTGCAGCCCTGGCTGTGGTCCCTGCTGAGCCATGTCCTGTTGCAGCGCCATGTCCTGTTGCAGCGCCAGGTCCTGTTGCAGCGCCAGGTCCTGTTGCAGCCCCAAGTCCTGGCCCCTCTCCAGAGCCATGCCTGCCCATCCTGGGCTGTGTCTGACCCAAGGTTCCCTCAGTAAATCTGATTTTGACCCCCAGATCACCAACTGTGAGCTGGTGTTTTGGCCTTACCCTTGGATCTACTCTGGCATCTGTTTTGCCAGCTGGCCCTTGCTGGCAAAGAAAGAGATCAGAAAGAAAGAAAGAGAAAGAGATCATTCTCACCACCAGTGAATATAATCACATTGCTTTTTTCTTTATTCACAACTCTCCATTTGTACACATTGCATTACCACAGGAGGAGTCATCTATGTCCAAATGCTGGCATACATAAAGAATGAAATTCATCCTCTTTAACCTTCTGCATCTGCAAAGCAGCTGTCTCCTTCTTGGTTAGTCATAGGATCATAGAATCATGGAGTAGCCTGGGTTGGAAGGGACCTTAAAGATTATCTTGTTCCAATCCAACCTTGCCATGACATTCTAGATTACCTTCATCTTCAGTGGCAATAGGTGACCATATTTCATTTATCTGGCCTATATCATCAGTTTACACTGGTACACAAAAGGTAGTGTGGTGTAGCTGGTATGATGCTGAGTGAGCAGCATGTAGAGGGTCTGAGCTCTTCTATGCTGCCTCAGTCACTTGAGGCTGTGCTACATGTGGAACCTGGAAAACAGCACATGTATTCCCAAAGTGGGGAGTTATGAGTAGCTCCCTGACAGCCACTTCTCCCTATGTTGAGTTCAGTCCTTTGTGATTTTTTATTTCCATTTTCCACTTGAACCTTATGCTAATTCTATGCATCATGGGTAGTAGGGTTTATATTTTTGTTTTATCAGTTTGGTGGAGGGCCAGTGATCAGGGACCTCTTGAGATGACAGTCTGTCAGATTGTAAATCAAGGAGGATCTCTCCCTTAGCAGCCATAAAGATTAAACAGACTAATGAATCAATGTTTTAGACCATCCACTCTGGGGAGCCTTCACTTAAGTCCCAGCACTGTTGGTCAGGTCAGAAAATGCTCTTTTCTGTCAAATGGTAGGTTTCCCTATGTGATAGTGTGCCTTCATCCTGCTCTATGCAAGCTGTAAAAACCTGACAGAGGCAGATGTCAATCCATACTGTTGTGACACTTCCCCATTCAATTCTAAAACTTTGTGAGAGATTTTGTCATCCAGTAAATGGCAAGAGAGAAGAGGCTGTGTTTGCTCATTTTGCAGAAATACGTTTAAAAGTTCACCTTTTATTTTTCCTATGATTAGGAAATATTTTCTGTTGAAGAATGACCTGTTTATAACCATGCCCTCTCCACAAAACATCCAACCCTTTTGTTTTTAGTTGATGATGTTTGCTGTCTCAAGGGCACTTTACCTGAATCTTTGTTCAGTCTTTTAAAGTTAATAATACCACATGTGCAATTTTATTCTTGAGCACATTTTTTCTTCTTTTTTTAAGCTAAAATCTTTATGGAAGTACTGAATCTTGTTAAATTTTGCCACAATTCAGTGATACTGAAATGGCCATAAATTACAGCGTATGCACTTTGAAGCAGATGTTCTGTTAAAGTACTCACGTTCTGTCCATCTCTCTGATGACTGAAGCGATGATATTTAAAATGACCCTCATGCCATTAGCAAACCATAATTTAATGCAGAGAATAAGATAGTCTTGTTAATTTGTATTACACTGAAGGAACATACCCTAGTAAAATACTATAATTTTAAAAAACTTTTTAAATGTAAATAGTTTGTTAGAGAATTTTTAGCAGAACAAACTTTTTTATGACAATTTTTAGAATCAAAATTTTGTGTGCAAGAAATACTCAAAATAGTAAATGCACTTCATTCAACACCTCCTCAGTTATAATTTTTCTAACTTGAGCTAGTAAATGAATAAGCTTGTCATTTTTTTTTGATACTGTTTAAAAACACAGACCTGTAATGTAAGAGATCCAGTGATGAAACCGAAAAATAAATGACTCCATTAAAAATGGCACTGCCCAGATGGTCTCATATAGAAGTTCTGATCTGAGTGCTCACTAATTAAAGAGAAGGTGACTGGAATCTAAATCTATCTTCTAATTTTATATTTGACCCTTATCTACACATGAGGAACGTGAACACATTTCATTTCTGAACATAACCCAAAAAAGCACTTAGGCAGGTGCTTAACAATAAACTGCTGTTTGACTCTTACTACCATAAGTAGAGATGATTTCCTGAATGTGGATCATGGAGGAATTTTAAGACTAGGTCCTAATTTTGCCAGATAAGGGAAATTGATCATGATTTATGAATCTAAACCTATTTTTCTATGATGATATTAAGATTTCAGGCATTTTATGTTCATGGAAGCTGAAAAAATACTTAAAGATACACCAAAATCCTTTCATTAACAGCATATGAGTTTTTCTGCAAGGTAACCCAGTTTACTGTGGTTCTTCTACCCTCCTACAAAATTACTGTGTTTTTTGGTTGAGAGAAAATTGCAGTCTGTACAACTTATTATTTTGTTCTATTTACATATATGTGTAAATCCACTATTGGAGAAAGATAAAATGTTACTAAACTGAACTTGAAGTAGAGAAGCTCAAACACAGTTCAACAAGAAAATCTCTGTGTTTTGCTTCAACATAATCTGAAATATGGAATGAACATTAGCAAAGGAAACAGGCAAAAAAATTCTTTAAACATGTCATTCATGACAAGCAGCATCACAGTGCCTGTAGTGGGTAAACAATCTAGACAGTAATTTTTTACCCTTTTAATCTTTAATTTATTGCCATGTAATGTAGACTTCTAATCAGTGATTTGTACATTGAGAAAAAACTCCATCAGCAAGTGAAAAACTTATAAGTAAACACCTACAAAAAATTAAAGAGATTCTGCCCTGATCTAGACTCATGTTAAGCCAAATCACTCCTCCCTGCCTTCCTGATCACTTTTTCCTGCATTTTTGCCATGGGATACATTCAGACAATCCCAGTTCCTTAGATGAGGAAATGTGCACCCCAGAAAATTTTGGGTTGTGTGCTTAATGGTTTGTCTCGTTCTCTTCACTTGATGGTTTTCTTCTGCCCCAGCATGGGGCAGCAACGGCTGTGATCCCTAAGGGTATCCCTACTCTGAGAGGAGGCACCCAGGAGTAAAGGCTCTCCAGGATGTCCCTGCCCACTGCTACAGTACCTCAGGAATGCCCTTTCTCTGCTGTGGGTTGTCCCTGGAAGGTAGCCCTCCATCACAGAGTGCCTCCTCTGTGATATATATCTCTGTGCCTTCTTCCAAGAATACATCTCCAGCCATGTCCTCAGCAGCCTCTCTCTCTGCATGTCTCCAATCACATGTTCCCAAGGACATCTCCCCATGTCTTTCATGCCCTTCATGACTGCAGCTTTTTCACAAACATGTCAGAGCTGGGCTGTGGGGTGCTCCCCTGAAGGGCAGAAGTTTTGAACACCTGATGGGGTTCACCCTGCTCGCATCAGTTTGAGAGCTGACTGAACCTATCTGTGACTATCACAGGACAGCCTGTAGCTGCTTCCCACACAGGGCGCCCTGGAGTTTGCTACCCAAACACTGGCAATTATGCCCTAGGCAGTGGCCTTCCATCAAGACCTTTCTTCCTGGGAGAAGGCTTTGCCTCAGAGATGAGAGAACACTACAAAAACTCATGGCCATGTTGTCTCATGGGACCTACGGGTAAGGGCTCATCCTAAGCAAAAAGGATTCAATCCTGATGTTATAAATTATCTTATACTCAGGAGCACTTTGAGTCAGGGGAGGCTATCTTCAACAAATTTATAAACTTCACTGAACCTTTTTTTTTTTTTTTTAATTTGGTAGGTCAGTTTTAATAGTGGCATGCATCAGGAATAAAAAGCAGAAGTTTAAAAGAAAGATACACAAACCAAGAACAGCGAGAAGATATTCAGTGAAATTCCCAATACATAAAAAGTCTCATCCTGGAACAACAAATCAAAATACCTAAAATGATTCTTAAATATTTTAATACTTAAAGAGATTTCTTTTCTAGTTTACTAATAATCAACTCTTACACAGTTCCTATTCATTCAATTGTCTGTGCAGTAGCATCAACAGGGCTTTCACTGTCTGTCCCCAAGCTTGCAGAGATAACATACAACAACTTGAGGATATAATGGGGAACACACAAGACACTCAAACCCTTCAGGACAATGATCATAGCTTTTGCATTTCCAATGTGTAACAATATAGCATTCTCATCTGTGTACTGTCTTCAGTACTTTACTGTTTTTTGTTTTATTCCATATTGTTCTGAACTTACATTATTTTACACTTATACACACATGTTCACAAAACTGTACTATAAATTTTTATCTAATGCTATCCTGGATAAAACACAAGAAATCTGCCAATGCGCATACTAGTTAACTGAGCATTGATAGGCTGAGAAAAGCAGTACACCATGAAAGGGAAGAAAGGCAGTCACAGCACAGCAAACTGTTCAGGATCATCTTGTCACTGATGACTACTGAACTGCTGTCCTCTCCAGGCTGCTCCTGCTCATAGCCTTCGTGGCCATTCAGACACCTTGATGACTCTTTATGACAAGACAAAAATTTTAATGCCTCACAGTACATCTGAAAGTCCAGTGGCAGGGTTTCTGTTTCTCTTGCAGGAGTCTAGCTTCCATGCAAAAGGGCAAGGAAGAAATCTCTTTTGTGATCTCTATCATCTTTATGATGAGAGCAAAAGGAACTAGACTGGACTGTTATTTGCTTCATTAAACCAACAAGAACTTCAGCAAGCAGCTTTGGGAGGGCCAGTACTGTAGCTCCACTGCTTACCCATGGGGGAGAATATGTAAAAAACAGCTAGGAAAAAAAAAAGAAGAAAAAGAAAAGAAAAAGTAACATCTATATTAGACTTTCAGATACTGCTAACATCAAAGATCAGTGAACAAGGCAGGGTTTCCTGAATCAAATAATGAGATACAGTAAATATGAAAGATCAAACCAAGGATCCCAAAACTTTTTTTATGCCTCCTCTGTATCTTGTAAAGAGTTCTGCTACTTCCATAAGTACTGCATGAGATTTAAGAGTTCAACCTTTAAATTTAGCCTACAGGAAAATCTCAAACTTCTATAGGGAGGCAGAGTAGATGAACAAGTGGATGATTTTTAACAAAAATATACGTGTGATTAATACTCGTCACCAATGGGCATGTGCAGGTTTTAAGAAGTGATGGGAGTGCATTTAACAGCCCTAATGGTGGTTATGACTGCTTCTATATACACTATTGCAACAGCTGCTGCCTAACTGGGCTGTTGGTCCTTGCTGTGAAAAAGGCTTTTCCTCTTCCCAAGGCAGAGCAGCTGGGAGAATATTCCTCTGAAGTTAGTTGCTTCACACATTGAAGCAACAGAGCAGTTCCGCTGGTGTCAAATGACCATGGTGCCAAATACTGAAAATTTTCAGGTCATCAGAAAGTAGATAATGAGATTCTGGTCCTATTAAATCTTATGGGAATGCTGTAATTTTACTGGAGCCAGATTTTCACCTATATTGTAAAATGAAATCCCAATCAAATTATTCTAGGAAAGTTAACTGTTGATTACATTACTGTATTCATTAATGTCTCTATTAATCTTCCTTTCACAAGATAGGAATCAAATAATTAAATATTACACATTTGTGTTTTAGCAAAATGCAAAGGAAAGGTAAAAGCATGATCTGAAAAGTAAAGATATTTTCAAGTTTAAAGAACCATGTGATCTCTATATCACTGCATGAAGAAAAAAAGATAAGGGGCCATATCAAAGATCTGTAATTGGATTAGAAAATTATATAATCACATGGTGTCTTTATTATTTAGATTAAGCCATTGTCTACCAGAAGTAAGGAGGAAAAAAAGAACAGGAATTAAAAGGACATAAAAAAGGGAAAGAAATCTGTCTTGTATTTTTCCTAAAACAAGACAAAACAAACCAAGGAATATTCAGAGACTGGAAGATGGGACAACCTAATACTGGCAAAAGCCACTTACATCTTTCTCTCAAGCTATATTTTGCATTCACTCTTTTTGATATTTTAATTAAGTAACTCTGATTGCTAAACTCCAGCCTCATTTAGAGTAGCACCATGCAAGCTCTATCGACTGGGATTACTGCACATTATATTCCATAACTTTTTTCCAGGCTCTGGAGAATAAGAATTACCAAAGCTATGTTGTCATTGTGCATGTGATTAGTAATAATCATGGGCATCTGGGAGAGTATCCCATAAGCAAATCAGCTGAAGATCTGGAGTCTCCAGGTGAATTTATCTTCTGTTACTTCATATACCTTTAACACAGCACTGGGTAACATGAGCAGGGAGTCCAGGCATAGAGCTGAAGATCGATTATGGCCTTGTCTTCAGCAGACCATCCTAGAGGATGCCAACCTCTACACTCCCCCCAGCAACAGCACAGCTTTGCAGTGCCTCGCTCTCCTGACACACCTGGTTGGGACTGACTGGGAGGTGATGAGAGTTTGTGTGAGATCACAGGCAGCAAGAGAGGCTGTGGTCTTCATGAGGGTGATCCTGGCTTGTCCTGTCAATCGCAGAGGCCTGGAGACTGGGGATCTTAGAGCCGGGTATAAGCTGAAGGCTGCACGTGAAAGTGGAGCCGCTTACAAAGTAGGATGGACGTAGTTAGGAGCTGAGCTGGCAGAGAAGTTATGGATTTGTAATCTTGGTTTGGAGAGCTGTATGGAGGATAGCTACAGGATGTGGCAGCTTGCCACATGATTTTGAAAGGTGACTCCTAGAAGCAAAACATTTGCCCTTTACCTAAGCTCTGTAAGTACATAACTTGGGTAACAGAGAAAAACAAATGTAAGCTGGACTATTCCTGCCAAAGCACATTCTTTGAAGAGCAAATCCTCCTGCAGTGAAAGCTGACCCTCCTGGAATGGCTGGAGATGTGGCAATCCTTCTGCATTAATGAGGCACTGTTAACCAAATACATAAATAAGCTGGAAGCCACCAGAACAAAATCTCAGTTTCCATATCTCTCTTGGCTATGTACATCTTGTGGTTGTGCTGATGAAACTGCTGCATATCATATGAACTCTGTTAACTATGAGCATGACCACATTTCTTGTTGATTTTGATTTTTTGTTGATTTTTGTTTCACAATCCATGAAACCATACAAAAAGATAGCCCTGAAAGGATGCCTAAGAAAGTTGTCACTCGTTTCAATTGGTGAGTTCCACATTGCCCCTTTGGGCAGTAGGGGAACATAGTAAAAGAAAGAAAAGTATCCCCCATATGCAAACAAATACAGGAAAACACACTGGCAAGTTTCTATCCTACTACAGAGGCATAACTGTAATTGTTCCAGCAAAGTGATGTTAACTACCAAAGAGGGACGGGAGCTCTCCAGAAACTTGAATTCTGTCATGGAGAATGTTCATAATAAGAGAAATAAGCCAACTTGTGCATTTACTTGGATATGACATCACTGACAGCCAATTAGAAAGTTCCACTTGTGTCATTTCATAATAAAGAAAAGACTATTCAGCACTCACTGCATCAAAGAACACATGTCACAGAGATTTGCACAGAAATAGGTTGATTAATTTTTAATGAATAATACCAGGAGAAACTTCCTTGTATAAATTGCTGTGAGAATACCAGTGATAACCCACGCTTGAATAAAGAGTTTCTATACATGTAGATTCTACAACTACAGACACACTGAGCAAAATTGAACTAAAAATTGTGCTACTCACCCTAATCTATCCAGTTCATAGCAGCAGTAAAAGCAGCGTGGGGTGCACAGTCGTGCAGGTTTTAAAGACCATTTTATTCACTGGAAGTGTGCCCCGTAACTAGCAGAATGCTTTCCCACTGTCTTTGTTTTCACTTCAAGAGTGGATGTCACTCTTGAAAACAGGCCTTTGCTGAACATTGCCTGATCTCAGCACAGCTTTTAAATTCTATAACACACCCTACAAGCTTTCACATTTTGTGACTAAATAGCCTTTTCTTTCATGGGATCAGTCAGCTGATACACAGACTAAACAGAGCATCCTTCTGGACCAAAAATGTGCTGTAAAATGTCATTGCTTGTATTCCAAGCTGTTTGAAGGAAAAAGGCATTTCAAAAATGATGTTAGGAAAACACCAGCTCTACATGACCCGTGGAAAAGACAGGTAACTGACCCACTGTGGAGTGTGGCATAGAGCTCAGGTGCTACTGTTCATGTGTTTATAGACAAGGAGTCTTCAGACTCACAGCAGGGCTTTCACACTAGCCATGGATATTCTTGTCTTTGTACAGTGTCAAGTGCAGCACACACAAATAAGACTTTCTTAAAATTATCACAAGTGCACCTCTTTGAGAAGTGAGCACATCCAGAGTTTGGTTGATGTCCAGCATATGTGATTCTTTTTGAGAGTTTGAGAGCACGTGGATTTCAACATGAAATAAAGGTATTATGAATTCTGAACTAACTTTTGATTTGAGCTGATTTGATGAAAGGCATGCAGTACTGACTTGATATTTGGAACTTAAAACAGTAAAGATGGAGTTTTTCATCTGTTCCGTACAAACTTTTGTTGTATAATAGTAAATTTATATGTGACCTTGGTTTCTACAAAATCAAAGGTATCAGGCAACTTCCTTAGTCCAGGCTATACAAAGCCTACTCATGTTATTCTAGTCTGCTAATAGTGGTTTAGAATTGGGATCTAGACTGTTCAAATGCAAGGAAAGTATGAACAAAAATTCTTGTGTGCTTTTGATATTGAAATGAACTGGATAAAATCAGGGTGCTTATAGTTTCCTTATATAGAATCCTATATTTTAAAACAGTTTTGTGCATTTAATATTTAGAGCAAGTGCCTGAAAAGCATTTTCTCTTTCAGTTCCTTGTCATATATGTTTGGGATTCATTATGTTACTTGGAGGCAACCAGGTGAATTTCCTCTGACTGTTGTTCGTGCTGATCAAGGAATGCCAACGAATAGTGAATTTTTATTTTAATTGATCTGACTGGAATAAGCTGTCACTATTCTTTGCTTATGAACATATCTCTGTATGGAGATTTTGGTTACATTTTGTGCTCAGAATAATTTAGGATTAAAGGAAGAATTGTGGGTTCAAATACAGGAAGAGTTTTCTCACTAATATATTTTATTCCTCTATCTAGCACTGCCATAAATCAGAGAGGAAATACCTTAGAGTGGCAACTGTATAAAACAGAAGAAAAAAAAGTCTCATTAAAATTAATGCATAGTAGTCTATAGATGAAATTAAAAGCCAACAGGACCTCAATGCATTGCAATTGGCATTCCTGAATTAGCTGTTTCTATTACCACAAGTAAAAAAATATTTACAGTGAGAAATTTTCCTTTTTTATTTTGCTACTATTCTTCGCATACAGTTTGCTATAGTTTTAAAATAGACAAGCAAAGAAAGAAAGATTTATTTGACCTACCTGTAAGCCTTGAAATATGTATTTAGCACAGCTGTTCTTTTGTGTTTAAACTCATCACAAAAATGCAGCTTTAATGTAACCCACCATTGATCTGCAGTAAGTGGAAACAAAATCTCTCCTTAATTAGTATCATCCAATCACTTTTTTACATTTCTACAGAACACACACTGTGAACTGTTTAATGGACTATTATTTAGAAGAGTGGCAAAGAGCTTGCAAAAAAAAAAGGGCATATAGTGAAAATAAAAACTAGCTGTGTCAATGAAAAATGTGTTGCAAAATAATGGAAAAAAAGATGTTTCATTAAGATGGGCTTCACTGGCATTTTACTGTATAGATGAACACTGCTCCAATTACTGCCAACAATGGGGAAAGAGATAGAGAGATATAGATTCATTACTTTCAACACCCTTAACTGTCTACCACTGAATTCGCTTATCTGTTTCTTTTTCTACAGGACCTGTGTGGAGGGGGGAAGGAATAAACAAAGAACTGAGTAGAGTGAATGTGTCACAAATTACCACAAACACACTGTGACTCAATGCACTTTTCATTTCTCTCCTCATTAACTGTGTCTTGCTCAAAATGAGAGACTGGGTCTAAACATAATCAAGTCCCACAGATAACAATTGACTTGACTGCTGGGGCAGTCATCACCTTCTAGCTACTGGGAAATAAATTTAGAAATAAAATGAGTTAAAATAAAATTCACTCTGCTCTCTTTTCTGTGCTCAGATAATTTGAAGGCCATCAAGGCCTGCAGAAACAATCCATCTCTCTGTGAAAAGGAAAGCAGCCTGTGCCACTACCAATAAGGCATGTCTTTAGTGTTATCAAGAGTAAGTATAATTACACAGTGGAAAGGCCATCAAAGTGTCTTGGGTGCTGGTATTTTTTTCCTGAGGTCTTCATCAATAGTGCTGTTGGAGTGAAAAGAGTAAGTAAGGGGGAAAGGGAAAAAAAATAATATCCTCCAGATTGGTGTGACTGACCTGCAATCTAGTAGAGCACATTATAATTTGAGAGCAGTAGGACGATTCAATAAAAATTTTGCTGTCTTCCACTTTAAATCAGGAAGGATTAATTTCAAGAATCTGCGTGGATGCTCTTGTAGTCTTGGTTCTGTCAGTACTGAAATTTCTTTTCTGAGAGGCTAAAGGACTTCCTGTTGCAGTGTATTTGTACTTGCCAAGGCTCTCTCCTTACCTCTAAAGCAATGCAATTCTGATAGGCAGATTTCTGTCTGGCAAAGGGGACGTAAGACAGTTTGTTTCAGTTGAACAGTCCCCCTAGTCTTGCACTTTTTATTTGGCTAAAACATGACTGAAGTTAATTTGTTTGCTATATTTCTATCGAGAGAAGCCACACTCTGATGTACAGGTTTTAGTGGAATGCCATTCAGTAAAATACATACACAACGTGTCTGACACTGTTTAGCAGGATGGGAATTCAGAGCTTTATGCCTGAGACACGGCCTGTGGTGCCTTGCTCTGATTAGTAAATGTTGTTCTTGCAAGGAGTACCCTGATCTCTGGGGACTGTGCATGAACCAGTCACAGGAAGACCTGGGTATGTGTGTAGAGCTAGCGCAAGCAGCTTGCTAGCTGATTATCTGATAATGAAGCTACTTTTAAGAGCAGAGAATAGCCCAAAACCTAGCTATTAACTTCCTTCTGGAAGTCTTCTGTTTAATAAAAACAATGTTAGTAACTGTGGTATAAGTCCTGAAAATAATCACCAAGTCTGTTATGAAAACCAATCATCTAAACCTCAGCGTCCCCAGAAATGTTGCTCTTGGAGCTTTCCTTTTCTGTGGCTACTACATCTGGAAATCACAGTGTCCAAAATGATGGTAACTGTTTGCTCTAGGGCAAATGAGATCATTTAAAAGCTTTAACCATTCAGAGGACATTTAAATCTGTCTCAGTGTTTTTTTTCTGCTGTTCACAACATGAATATGTTTTCCAAACCTCAATTTTATTAGATTTATTACAAGAAACAAGATTAATTGGGCTATACTGCTTTTACAAAATTCTGGTTCTTAAATAATAATTATAGATTTCCTGGAGTCCAAAAGAACTGAAGTAGAGCAGATCCAGCAATGTGGCCAAACATAACAAATTGAGATGAGTGAGAGTGAAGAAGTATGACTGAGAGAACGCAAATATGAAATCTCCCTGATATATATTCTCCTAAAGCTTCAAGTTTTTATTGGCTATCTGGAAAAGTAATTTCTTTTTCTTAGATTTTTTTGAATACCAGTGTTGCCTGGAATTTGGGGGGAAAGGGTATGAGGTCTTTTTCCAAAAAGCTCTGTGACTAAAGTCTCACTTTATGACAGTGAGCCCTGCAGATTAAAGGGTCTGGCCTGCCCAGATCTGGCTGAACTGGGAGTCAAGAGCACAGACTGAACCACAAGTTCTGCTCCTGAGGAAACTGGGATGCACAACATTGGGAAATGGTTGAACCTCTGCCTTTATTTAGCTGCTCCATTGTACTGTCTGAAAGGACACAGAAACTGGAACACACTAAGAGCATGTCAGCTGTGTTCCTTCTAGAATATGTCTTTATTGCTGCCACAGAAGCAGCAGAGATACAATGTCAGGGTAGTGCATAGACACTAAATTAGTGATGAAGGAGATGACTTCAAACAGTAGATGAATGGGAGCTGCAGCTGTACAGATCCCACAAAAGCTGTGTTAGTCAGTGTAGTTGCTCTTGTGACTGAGGTGTATAACTTAGTACAGTCTAAGCTTCACTGGTTTCCAGCACATAAAACAAGCAAGCAGGATTAAAGAATTTTATTTTATGTTACATTGACCTTTCCAAAAAGCAGATTTGTATTTTCTAATCCATTTTTTCTATTGTGTTGGAAGGCCATTTATGCCACAGAATTTTTGTTCTAGCAAGTAACTGAGACATAAATCCAGTTAATATCAGATGAAACTGGTTCAGACACAACAGAAAGAAACTCAATAAAAATAAGGTAAGTCTTTTTTATGTGTAATCATAACCTCTTAACAATAAAATTCATCACCCAAGTGATGAATTCTCTATCTTCTTGAATCAGAAGTCTGTGATTCCCTGCAGGATTAGTGGGCACTAACAGAGTCCTTCCATTTAGTGCTCTATTTGAGGTCCAATTAACCAAATAAGCAGTGAAAACAGTTCCAAAATCGCATGGCTTCCTGCCACTCTCACAGACAAGAACGATGCAGAGACATCTCTAATTTTCCTGAGATGAAGAAGAGGTACAGCAGATAACCATGTTGCTGAAGCCTGTCTCTTCCAACTATTCCTGTGGAGCATGTCTGACAATTGCCCTTCTCCTTTTTTATTGCTGGCTAACATGGCTGTAACCTGTGAAACATGGCACAGCTGCTCAAAGGTGGATGGCAGTGGGCTCCACTAGCATTTCTGCTATCCAATCACTATGTCATGGTCATGAGTGAGAAAGTAGACTAAATAGAGAAAAACAGTTTTGAACTGAGTAATTATTTTTCTCCATCTGTTTTAAATACCATTACACAGGTATTTAAAAGACATGTAGATTTAATGCCTAAAAATATAGGGCAATGGCAGGCTTGGCAGTGTTTGGTCAATGATTGGAGTGTTTGATTTTAAAGGTCCTTTCCAAACTAATTTATTCTATAACTCTGTGTAACTGATACTCTTTCCAGTGTTCATGTATTCAAAGTTTTCCTGAAGTTTGGAGTATACCAATACGTTAGTTATGTTTGAGATTGTTTATTTACCCAAAGGTCTGTTCTGGGCCGACAAACAGCAGGAGGGTCATTTATGATCCATCATTATGTTCCCAAGAATCCAGAAATCACTGAACATGGCTTCCAAACAAAGTTGAATAAAAACATGGGTATTTCTTCAAGCTCAGGATTCATAAACATAAATGGTCTGTATCATTTTCAGTTTTTCCATGGGAGTATTATTTGGCATAGCTTCATGCTGTGTCAAATTTGTGGGGTTTTAGATTATTGCTTTTTAGAAAAAATCTGGTTTTGGCACACACATACAAACACACAAATTGGAAAGGGAAATATTTACATTGTGAAATTAAACTTGTTCACATCTTCAGTGATGATTTATTAAAGAAAAGTATATGGCAAACCACAGAATAGTGACATGTACCCTCGGTTTTACATTCCCTGTATGAAACAACCACAAAACTCATTTGAAAACAAATAGTACTATAAAGACTTAAAAAAAGAAAATGAAGCATTTGCATGTATAAAATACCTCATACTACACATCTTCATTCTGAAAGACTAAAGAGAACGAAATGTTTCTCCAAATAGCTTTTCAAGGGCATTATTTTTTATGGCCAGGATGTTTCTGTTTCTGTAGGCACCTATAATATGCTGTTGGATTACTTCATTGAGCGGCTGTTAGGTTAAGTACAATACAATACTTTCAGTGTTGAAATATTCAGTGGACAATGAAAGCTCAGCATGAGAAAAAAAGTAAACAACAGGGAAATTATAGCTGTTTTGTGGCAAGGTGGGGAACGCAAAGCAGTATAAAGGACCAGGCAATAAATTTGCTGCTTTTATTTGTATGTTTTATTATGCTAACCACTTATACTCAAAATTAATGATTAAAGATCATATGGTTTATGCTAGACAGTTTTTGCTCATTTATGGTCAAATTCCTGTGTAGATATAGACAGGAGTATATATATGTTTCTGTTAATTAAAATAAATCCATCTGTGGCCAGGGGAGATTAATTCATAGTTTTAAGTTGCAATTCATCTGACCTTCTTGGAGGTCTTTGTAGGGCATAAGCTAAAATGGGCATCTGTTTCCTCTAAGAAAAGCCTAGGCTGAACAGCTCACATATAGATAGCTATATGAAGAAGTATCCCACTGTCTGCTATGATACACAAAACAGGCATGCCGTGAGTGTAGATACAAAGGGAATAAGACATGAACCAAATATTAGACATTAGCAGGAAGAACAAAATTGCAGAAAGACTTGAATGGTAGGAAAGCTTCTGACTGCTGAAAAATTATAGCATGTGTAAGTTTCCAGGCATGTCTGGTGTTCTCCAAAGCAAATGTTTCTCAGCATCTCTGAACAGTACTGGAAGGTCCCACTGTGAAATAATTATCAGTCTGGCTATAACACTCTCAGTTTTCTTGCCAGAATTTGAAGGAGAAGGACAATTATGAGAGGCCAACTCTGGTTGGTGCCAGAAGAGCCACTAGGACAGAAAACACCAACAAAAAGCATTGGTATCCAGGCTGGCAGCAAGTAATAGTATAGTGTTACTAGTAGGGTGGAAGGGAAGACATTTATGAAAGCCTTCTAAAACCTACTATTTATCTGGAATAAAACTGTTTAAACAGTATGTGGCAGTTATTTTATTAGTTTAAAAAATGAAAACGTGAACAACTTGCTTTCATACATAACACTGATAAAAAGTGATAGAAAAGGGAGTTATGAAAGGAAGAAATTTGAGTGCAGAGTACAGTGCAATAGTTTTTCAAGGTCAATGTAATTCCTCTTTCTAAACATGTTTGTTGCACAAAGTGGAATAGGAATATCAGAGGCTTGTATTTCCATCTGTTTGCTTAAAAACAGGTCTGTGCTCCAGCATGAACAGGCAAAGCTCTGATGAGCTAGAAGCACTTTGGTTCACGATGCACCCTCTAACTATGCTGATTTCCTTATGATAATTGTTAAGGGTTTTATAAGTTTTAATAGTCATCACATGGTCACAAGCTGATTTTATGAAACTTTGTTCATTAGTCTCAGCAAAGCACTGCAGCATGAGTAAGAATTTCTAATTGAGTTTAGTAATAGGCTGAAAAGGTAGTTATCACACAAAGCAAATACTAAAGCAATGTAAAGAATTTTATTTTGTTTAGAATTGAAATCTGGCAGCAGTTTTATCCCGAGTCTTAAAGAAACATATAGTAAGCATTTAAATCAGTGTACCCACGAACTGCTGAGATCAAAAGTTAGCAATGGCATTATTTGTGAGATATAAGTGATCTTTGTGGATCTGTTTCAAGATTGTAGTCTAGAATTGACTGAGCTTACTCCACGCATTTATGGACAGAGGTGAATAAGGGCAATTGGTGCCTTGGAATAAGACTTATCAGTTCCTAACTAGAAAACTGATTCTGACAACACTGGTAACTAACCCCTGAGTTTTACCAGTAGGGTTCACCTTCAGACTCAGAAATCCAGGTTAATTTACCTAAATACAAGTGTCTGTGAGTATGCTAATGGCTAAGCCTTTTAAAAAGTATAAGCCTGGGGGTACAGGCTCAGATGTTCAACCATATTCAGCTAATGATGTTTAGGCATCTAGAGTACCCAAGATGTCTGCATAGGCTTGACAGATATAACAGAGGAGTTGAGGTCTACTGACTAATAGCAATTGGCCAGGAAAGTTATCAGGGCACCTCAAATGCATATGTCTAGGCAAATAAACAGCTGTTAGTCAGCAAGGTTCAGCTAACTCAGTGTAAAGGAAATATCTCATTTGGTAAACCAAGGAGCTCTCTAGATTTACCCGACCACGTTGACTAGGTTTTGAATTAATATGGTGGGAAGCCAGTCTTCAGCAGATACTTCAGCAGACAGATACTTTTAGGCATTTAAATGCAGGTCTCTGGATGTGGAACTGAATCAGACCTTGAAGATCTGTAAAATTTATGTTTTCTTAGAAACAGCTTAGTAAATTAGCAGGTCAGAAAAGTCTAAACCCTATGTGTACTAAACCTTATCAATACACTATATTCTTTCAGAATTCTCTGGTGAGCAAACTCTCACAGGCCCACTCAGATGCCTGTGGAATTGGACCCAGTATGCAGTGACAGCTGGCTTTGTTCAAAGAAGAGTTGAAGAAAAATATGTGCTTCTACTACTACCACTACTATCACTACTACTACTACTACCACTACCACTACTACCACTACTACCACTACTATCACTACTACTACTACTCTACTACTCCTCCTTCTCCTCTTTCCCTCTATATAATGTACAAGAATGGCCACAGTGTTCATCCAGGTTATGGAAGGACTGGGATTGAGACAAAGCTTCTATACAAGTGGTGTTTATCTTATCACAAATATCAAGTTTGAGGCTTCACTTCTGATTTATAGCAGGGAATAGGTATGGATTTTGGCACCCAAATCCTTCAGGCTATGACCCTTACAAGAGTGTGCACTCACGACTTCTTAACATAGAAAGAAGGGTTTACCAAAGCTTACACAGGAATGCGTCTGGGTTTCTTTATAGAGTTTGGACATGAGAAACCTTTTAACCCGGCCTGAGGAAATTTCATATTCCTGGGTCTGTAGCATGAATATATCCAATGCAGGTCCAAACCTGAAATTTATGTGTGTTTCAACTAGCTCATGAAGTCATCAGGTTTTAATGACCCACTATTTTGTCAAGGACATATCCAGGCTTTCTGACTTCAGATTATATGAATCAGTTACCTGCCAAAAGCAATCAGGATAATGTTGTGGCTAAATGTGCCATGTATTAAACGTGAAATTTACAATAACACTCGTAACTATGACAAGAGCTTTATATCCAGATTATGAACCAACTAAAATATCTGGAAAACCCTTTGCAACATATTTTTGTGTTACTGCCCTTTTAATTATGTAATTCAGAAAATTAAAAACAATGCCAGATTTCCATAAAAAGTAGACATATACACATTGATAATCTACAAAGGCCTAATTAATTCAGTATCTCTAGGGTATGCCATAACTTACAGGTCTAAAATTATGAGGAATTACCTTGTTAAAGTCTTTTGAATCTGACTACAGGTGTTCTAGCAGTGCTCCAGTAAGAGAGTTATTCAAATCCCACCCCCATTTCTGGTGGAATTTTTATCATTTGTGTGGCTATGTTTTGCCAACAAAAAATGAGAAAAGAGAAGACTCTGTTCACATTCATCTGTGGGGATTCAGCAATTAAATCAATTTGATTAACCAAAGACCCATTCTGCTGTGTATTTACATACTGTAATTACGAATTGGCAAATAGTGGGAAAAGTGGGAGCGTGGGATAGCGTGTTTTTATATCAGTTGTTCCAATACAACGCCTGTAATACTTCTAAATAAGCAGTCAGATCTATTCACTGTCTTAGCACTCCAAATGGGTCAGATGAAGCAGTATTTTTAATGAGACTTAGGCTGTCTGACATTTCACATTCTTTTATACATAGCAAATGATTAAAAGTCAGTACTACAACTCCTGAGAATTGTTCTGTCTCATCTTTTTTAGTCTATATTTTCTTCTTCTCTACTACCAATATAACAGTCTGTTTATTTCAGACTTGCCAAACATCCAGGTTTGATCAAATCCGTTTGATTTCCAGAGTGTTTGGTTGAGCTCAGGTTGCAGCTTGGTCTACTGAAAATTGAGTAATGTCTGTGTTGAAGGTGGCTGTGAGGAGACAAACTGACAGGTTAAATCAGCAAGGACTGCAGTCTGGAAGCTCAGCTGTCAGGCTCTGACTGGGTGGCCTCACATGTGCTTCCAGTCCAAGCTAAGGAAGGAGCATTTTAGGGCACCAGGGGAACATAACTACTCCATCCACTGAACAGTCATGTGGCATCTCAGGCACCTGTAAGGATGAGACACCACACCTTCACATATGGATAAAAATGTGTGGAGCATTTTAATTTCCTCCCAGCTACTTGGTTATTGATCTAGTCTAACTGCTGAGAGAAGGAAAATCTGGGCTGATGAAGTACTACCATACACATCCATGCAAATAAATGATCAATAGAGCTGCATTGTGCCAAAACATGGGAGTCTTGCTTAACGCATAGCCCCTAGTGATTGAAACAACTTTGTCTTTACCACAGAAGACAATCTCTTTGTTCAGATCTGAATTGCAATAAAAATGAGCTCCAGTTTGAACAGATAGTACTAACACTGATATTAATGTAGAATTTTGTATCACCCAAATAAAAAAGTGGCATTCTCAGTGATTTTTGCATATATCAGCATCTATTTCTAATATACAATAACTTTACTTAAATATATAAATTATTCAATTATTCTACTATTTATGTACCCTATTAATTTATTATCTGCCTGGATTTAAGATAAAAATCACAATATCCGTTTTGATTTTAAAAGGTTCCAGAGAAACCACCACATCTGTTTCAATAGGTAATTTTCATTTACTCTTAAAAATCAGAGATTATTTTCAGTTTGTATTTATGTAGCTTCTGTTCCTTCTTATTATGCCTTTATCTACTAGATTAAAGACTCCATTACAAGAAATAATGCAGGTAATTTTAAACTGTTGTCATGTTATTTCTTAACCTTTTTATGTAAAGGAAACAGATTTACCCATTTACTATAAGGAAGGTTTTCCAGGTCTCAGATAATTTCTTTTTTCAATCTCTGTCAATTTAGCAACAACATTTTTTAAATGAAGGTGAAAGGTCTGGGCACAAACCCTTCTCAGAATCTCCAGTTCCCACTGATGATTCATCTGGAAGTCCTCACTCCACGTGTGGAGTAGGCACCTTGTTCCTGAAAGACTGGGCTTGTGCCAGACATTGTTAAGTTACCGTTTATGTCATTCAAATGGACCTGCTGCTCAGCATGCTAATGTAAATGACCGCTTACATTAGCATCCACTTATCATGTAACATGTCATTTTTGTATCTTCTGTTCAGTTTACAAGAAATAAGAAGAAATTTATAAAATATTGGAGTCTCTGAAATCCCTGAGCTGAAAATTTCCCATTTCCTGTTACTTGAATATAATTTTCTGATAGTTTGTCTTGTACTAAATATTTACTTTTTACCTTGGTTTCCAAAGAAATTTTATGTACACCTGTGAGAGATCTGGAAACAGACAGTAGACTTATCTTCTTATCTTTTTTATTCCTCTATTTTTCTTTCATTGACATTTTTTCCTGCCCTGCGAGTTCACAAGGGAATGCTCATGATTGTACACAGGTATTGCAATCTTTATACAGTGTAGGCATAAGTTTACTCACAGAACTACACAAAACCCTTGACAGAAAAGCTGTTATTTTCCAGAGCAAAGAAGTGGGAAGAAAAATCCTTACACAAAGTCTTAAATAAAGGTGTCTTTCTGAAGTCTGATCTTTCTGTGGAGTCAACAAAGAAGCTCAGCCTTCTATTTCTGAAATGTTGTAGGGGTGATTTATTTTAGGAACTGAAAGAAAAAACATCTGCCAAATATTCAATGGGAACAATATTCCTCTGGTTTAAAGGGGGCAAGATTGCTAGAAAGTACATCTATACCACCAGGCAGTCTGAAGTAAAATAACTGATGATCCCAGGCTTTTAGATGTCGTGCTTGCTAACACATCAGATTACTGTTCATGTTTGGTTTGTTACAAACACTATATCTGCCTGTACTGTTGAAGTCAGATGTTGTGTTTTGTTTGAGACATGGTTGAAGAATTTGCCACTTACCTCTCTTTTATCATACCTCGTGAACATTTCCTTCCCATCTGAGCACATACTCTAGCAAGGGAACTCCACCAGGCTGCCATTGAGCAGATAGAAAACTCTCCCCCTGCCATTTATAAAATGTGAGGGACCTAGAAAAGCTATTCCTTAAGATCCCAGCCATAATTACTATCTCACAATAAAGACCTGATAATTAGCTCCACTCATTCCTCCACCTCTCCACCCTCTCTTTATATGTATAAAGTTCAGGCTGTTGACTGGAGCCTATCAAACCTCCTGTACTACTTTATATTGGTTGTGGATGTAAGGTGTTTCAGGGCTCTAACAATGACCGAATCACATGATAACAGGATGGCAGAGACTGGCAGGAATTTCTGGAGATCATCTGGTCCAACTGCCTGCTGGATAGCAGAGCTGTTTAGAGCTGGTGGCCCAAGACCCTGTCCAGATGGCTTTGGGGTATGTCCAATCTGGGAGAATCCACAAGTTCCTTGGCATGTTTGCGGACACTTTCCCGGTGAGTTCTTCATGGATCTGCCAACTGAGTGTCAGTTAATGGGTCACCAATAGCTCTTCCATGAGGATATACATGGAATGGCCTGTGTCCTGGCTCACTCCCTTAGTGTGCCTGCTAAAGGACTCAGGAAAGCCTTGTCTTTGAAGATATCAGGTCTAGGGAAACAAAGTATTTTTCCTCCCAAGTTTTTTTTTCTTGGTCCTGTTCAAGGAAAGATGTGTATTACAAACCATTTTTTAAAAAAGCTGTAAATACTTCTACCAGGGTGGTAGAATCTCAGTAATTTTCCCTCTCTGTATTTCGGTTGAAGTTTAGCCTAATTTTCCTATGATCATGTTCTTGTCTAGGTCACTATTTATCCTCAAGCCTACAACAATGATAATAACTGTTTTAAGAATTTCTGATATTACCAACTGTTTTTAGGATGTACTAGTGCCTTTTTATTGAAATTCAGTTACCAGAAAGGTACTGTATGAACTGTAGTGCAATAAGACAGGGCCATAACTTGAAATTATAAATAAATTTTATAAATAAACTATTATAAACAAATTTTATAAATTTTGTTATGAGTAAATACTCATAACAAAAGGAATTTGGGTAGCAGTAAAAAGCCTTAATTTATGTGGATTCAGAAAAAGGCAGGCAAGGACTGGTAGATTCAGAAAGTAAAACCTGTGGCTAATTCTCTGATTTTTGTTTTGCAATCTTTTCCTACAAATTATATATATATATATTCAATTAGTGGAGTTAGAAACATTATATTTGTCTTTTTTTCTGTAGATCATAATATCACATGAGCTTCTAGAATGACCTCAGCTACTACAAAGAAGTGAGTATAAAGATGCAAAAATGAACCATGTGTAAAAATATACAGAAATTACTGGGAAAAAACCAAACAAACAGTAAAGCAAGGTTCATGCCCACAAGATACTTCTTCAATTTTTCTGTTATATACAGTAATTTAAACAAAGCATATTGAACACTTTGAAAAAATGAGCTTTGTGATTAAAATTCCTTTTTTATGAG
The DNA here is from genome assembly GCA_013400435.1 of Pycnonotus jocosus. NCBI lineage: Eukaryota > Metazoa > Chordata > Aves > Passeriformes > Pycnonotidae > Pycnonotus > Pycnonotus jocosus. The sequence goes on along the minus strand of VWYP01001242.1, from coordinate 617 downwards.
AAGATTATCTAGGTCACTACAGCAAAAAAGTGCATCAGCAAGAGGGAGTATTTGCTGTGTTGATAGTCCTCTGAGCATCTTCAATGAATGCCTGACTGGAGAATGAGAAACTGTTCTCTTGCCAGTTTTCAGTAACCATATGTTGTGTGTCTCCTGAATACTGACTGCAGAGAGGTGTTTTGGATCTTCTAGACACCAGTGAAAGAAAATATTTCTAGTTTCAAGAGAAAAAAAGAGAAGAGAGTAGACCTTTTTGGTCGTGTTTAATTGCTCTGTAACCAGAAAAAAAAAAAAAAAAATTGAATCCTTTATTAACCTTCTTTTTGTT
>VWYP01001240.1:0-26955 GCA_013400435.1 Pycnonotus jocosus | reverse complement strand
GGGGGGTTTTGTTTTGTTTTTTTAGGGGGCAAGGAGCGGGCATGGCATAGTAGGAATGCATGTAGAAAGTACAGAACAGCACTTCATTTCAATATCATCGCAGGGAGGTACAAAGATACTTCCCGCCGTAGCCTGGTGTTAACGCTCAAGCTCCTCCCCGCTGGAGTTCCTCCGCTAATCCTCGCTACACGGAACTCCTCACGAGAGCCCAAGTGCCTTCCCACCCACCCTCATCTTCTCCTCCGGCGAGCGCAGGCCCCCGGCCGCCCTCCCTCACGGGGCCGGCACCCGCCATTTTCCGCCAGGTCCCGTCCCCGCCAGAGCCGGCGCAGCCCTCTCCCAGCCATGCGGCCGTGCCTGCCTGCTCTGCCGTGCGCGCCGTCCCTCCAGACCGCGTTTCCTCTCCCAGGAGGAGCCAGGGCCGCCCCTGCACCGCCCCTTCCCGCCGGGGAGGGCGGGCCGGGATTGCGGCCGGCATCAAGCGCCGCCCCTAACGGCTGCAGCGCTCGGCGCCAAAATTTGATCCTGGCGGGCTTCGGGGAGCGGCGCCACATGGGGCTGAGCGAGTGAGGCAGCGGCATCGCGGAGCGGCGCCGGACAGGGGCTGAGCGAGTGAGGGAGCGGCATCGCGGAGCGGCGCCGGACAGGGGCTGAGCGAGTGAGGGAGCGGCATCGCGGAGCGGCGCCGGACAGGGGCTGAGCGAGTGAGGGAGCGGCATCGCGGAGCGGCGCCGGACAGGGGCTGAGCGAGTGAGGGAGCGGCATCGCGGAGCGGCGCCGGACAGGGGCTGAGCGAGTGAGGGAGCGGCATCGCGGAGCGGCGCCGGACAGGGGCTGAGCGAGTGAGGGAGCGGCATCGCGGAGCGGCGCCGGACAGGGGCTGACCGAGTGGGGGAGCGGCGCCGGACCGGGGCTGAGCGAGTGAGGGAGCGGCATCGGGGAGCGGCGCCGGACAGGGGCTGAGCGAGTGAGGGAGCGGCATCGCGGAGCGGCGCCGGACAGGGGCTGAGCGAGTGAGGGAGCGGCATCGCGGAGCGGCGCCGGACAGGGGCTGAGCGAGTGAGGGAGCGGCGCCGGACCGGGGCTGAGCGAGTGAGGCAGCGGCATCGCGGAGCGGCGCCGGACAGGGGCTGAGCGAGTGAGGGAGCGGCGCCGGACCGGGGCTGAGCGAGTGAGGCAGCGGCATCGCGGAGCGGCGCCGGACAGGGGCTGAGCGAGTAAGGGAGCGGCGCAGGACAGCGGCTGAGCTAGTGAGGCAGCGGCATCGGGGAGCGGCGCCGGACCGGGATAGGCCGGTGAGACACCGGGACCAGGACCAGGGAGGAATTTGGCATCAGAGCCCGCAGGGAGGGCTTAGTGGAGCAGGGTCACCGGCGGGACCGCGCGGTCAGCGCGCTGAAGGCGGGGGTCGGGGATGGGGCTCTGATGGGTCCTTGTTCGCGGTGCTTCAGAGCCGAGGCTGCCGCTTCCCTGGGATTTACCCCTCGCGGGCCGTGTGGCTGAGCAGGTACAGCAATTCTGCGAGCGGGAAAGAGAGAGGGTCTGCCATGTTCTGAAACACCCGGTCCTTTCCCTTCCCTTCGCTGGCGGCCAGCTTTGCGACAAACCGTGGTTTCGCCACGAGTCTACATCCAAGTGTGATAATCTTTGTGTAGAGGCAGTTCGCTTAGAAAAGCTGAAGTACTGGTTATTGTTGGGATACTGCCTGGATCTGTGGTCTACTTGGCTTTTTTAATGTACAAATGCATTATGCTTTTGTTGTCAAAGGCATGCGTTCTTTCATTTTTTCACAGGTCTAGTTGTTTGTTTGGCAGTATGGTTAATTTGGTTTTTCTTTTTATTTTACTCTGAAATATATAGCATTACAATCCAGATACCTTTCTGAGTGCTTCTGAGAGGAATACTTTGCCTGGTCCCTTAGGAACATTGAGAAGATGTACATCAAGTCAATTATTCTTGAAGGTTTTAAATCGTATGCTCAGAGGACAGAAATTAAAGATTTTGACCCGTTATTCAATGCCATTACTGGCTTGAATGGTAGTGGCAAATCCAATGTCTTGGACTCCATCTGTTTCGTGCTGGGAATCAACAATCTGTCACAGGTAAAGAGATGGGACATTTAAGAAAGGTCTTTCTTCTGTCTGCAACTTTTCGTGTTGCTCTAATGAGTAACCTCCCATGGGAGACCTGAAGTGATGCTTCCTTGAAAGACGTAGTTTCATTATTTGGATTTTTCATTACATAAATCTGGATCTCTCTCATTGTTTGTCAGTCTTACATTAAGGCTGAGTTACAACTTCATCCACATACCACAGTTACAGAAAGTATGTGGCTTAAAACAATAGACTGAAAAGAACCACTTAAGCTTACAACTTCAAGCCAGAGGTCTTTTGCGTCTAAAGGCACTAATTTACTCATTTTTAATAAATGTTTTCAGTTCTGTATTGGGTGTTAAGATCTGGCTACCTGGTTCATCAGAAAAAAATAAAAAGTGGTTTTCATGCAGTGCCAGTTATTTAAGAGATAATATATCTGCTTTATTCTCACAAAAATTGTGTGCTCTGACATGAAAGTGATTTTTTAATTTCCTTTCTTTTCCGTACTTACCTTTCCCCAGTTGTAGACAAAGCCAGCAGACCTCCAAGGAACGCTTTCTGAATTATTTTCCTGGGAGTTGTGAAAAATAGATGTTTGTTAAATGAATTTATTGTCACCTAGCTTTTTGCAGGTGAATAGCAGATATATTCAGTGTTTGTCAAGAGCCTCATGCAGAAACAGCTGGATAAGTAAAACTAAACTGGCACACACTGGTTGTGGTTTTACAGTGATAGCACCTTGCAGCTCCCATGTGTCAGTTCATATGAACTCATAAATATACAGCTAGATCTTCATTTTTTTCGTTAATTTCTCCAAAACCTACAGTAAGACAAGGAAAATGTGAAGTTAATTACTTTCAAAATAGTATTTATCTGTTCCCTGAACTTAGGTGCGAGCTTCCAACTTGCAAGATCTAGTTTATAAGAATGGGCAAGCGGGAATTACAAAGGCAACTGTGTCTATTAACTTCGATAATTCAAACAAGAGTCAAAGTCCACTGGGATTTGAAGCTAATGATGAGATCACTGTAACTAGGCAGGTGAGTCTTTAATACCTGTATTTTTTCATAACCTATATACATTTTTACTATGCTCATGAGTGGTCAAAGAAGAAAAAGGGTCATTTTTAAAGCCCCTGAATTTCTGCAGTAGAGGCAAGTCTTCAGTGTTCCCTCTACAGTGTAGTTGGTTACACAAACTCTAGGAGCAAATCCAGTGTACTAGCTAGAAGTGTTCATAAAGCAAATTAAAATTTTCTGTCTTGTGGCTTTTTCTGTTTTCATGTCTTTCCTCTAGACTGTGTGTTTAATTTGGTGTCCAAGAACAAAGCAATCTTTATTTTTCTGATGAAGAGGTTGAGGTTTTGGGTTTTTATTAATTTTGACTGTTTGGTTTGTTAAAATAGAGGTTCTGGAAAGTTTCTTGACAGTAGTGTCCTCAATGACTAATCTTTCTTATATTTTAGTTAAATATTTTAAATGTCAAACAAGTTCCGTTTTGATGTTCTGCACAGTATGCACATACATGTGTATACAAAGATAACACATGTGATTTGCTCAGATTTTTTTATTCTTTATTACAGTTTATATTCTCACAACACTAAGCAGTTTTTTCATCTTTGTTCTCCAGGTTGTTGTCGGAGGTAGAAGTAAGTATCTTATCAATGGTGTAAATGCTTCCAACAGTCGTGTGCAGGATCTCTTCTGTTCTGTTGGACTCAATGTCAACAATCCTCACTTCCTCATTATGCAGGTATTGTGTGCATCTTTATAAAATCCAGAAAGAAAAGGGTTTGCACTAAATTTAAGACAGGGGAGACAGTGGGAAAACACTTAATCTCCTAATTAGAGTGACATCTTATCAAGTAAAAATGAGGTCTGTTAAGTAGCTAAGATTTCCAGTACAGCCTAGATTGACCTTAAAACACATCTTGTAGCACAAGACCTCATGTTGCCCTCATCTTAGCAAAATTTTCTGAAATATGTTTCCATTTTATTTTCTAGTTTTTTTCCTCCTTAACAGATAGGTATTGCTTTTATAAATATTCTAAAATGATAGATTTTATTTCCTATTATTAGTGCTCCGTGTTAGACAATATCTTGATTGAAGTGGAGATATGTACCTTCTTAAGTCACAATTATCAAAAGAAAGCTGAAAAATTGAAGAGATTGTAAGGGACTAGACAAATCTTGGAAATATTTGCAAGGAATAATAAAACAGAGCAGGATTTATTGTTTCAAATGTAACTGTCCCAAGTGAATGGCAAAGATGGGACAGTTTTGTACATACTCTTTTTCTCTTATGTATGAGCTACATCACCAAAAAGCTGGTTTATGATTAGGAGCTTATGCAACATCAGCAACCCAGTATGACTCTAGGAAAAATACTTACATTACTCCTTTAAGATTTAATCAGGACTGTGGAGGATGAGCATAAGATACAATGTAAAAGCCATTTCAAGTATATTACCTGGAAGAGTGACTTATTTGAACTCGGAAGAGCAAAACAATTGAGTAAGCTAGATTTTTGTTGTAGCAAAAAAAAAAAAAAAAGTGCTTGAACTTATAGTACAATGTATAAACATGAGGTGGGGTGTTGGGGTTTTGGTTTTTCTTTTTACTACTGCATGGTACACAACCACTGTTCTTGTTTTGTCTTTCTGTCACCAGGGACAAATTACCAAAGTTCTAAATATGAAGCCACCAGAGGTAGGAAAGTTGTGCAAGTGTTTTTGTCTGAAGCTTTACTGAACTGATTTGAATGATAAGAATCTATATGTTGGGGAGGGACGAGAAAAATAAAGGTTGGAGGGAGATGAGGTGTTCAGCTTGATTGAACCAATCTAATGTAAGAAGAAACATCAAAGTTTATTGCATTGCTTTCTTTTAGATTTTAGCTATGATTGAAGAAGCAGCTGGTACTAGGATGTATGAGTGCAAGAAAATAACTGTCCAGAAAACCATAGAGAAGAAGGAATTCAAACTGAAAAGCATTCAAACGGTACTAACGTGTTGTAAAGTATACTTTCACTCATGTTTGTTAAAGATAACTGAACAACTAGTTTAATGGTGACTTTGACTGGTAGAATATTTCATTTCTGCACCTGGAACTTGATATCCATGCCTACACATTTAAAGTTCAGTAAAAGCAGAATATAAATCTTCTCTTATGTGTTTCAGGTCTTAAATGAGGAGATCAGTCCAACTTTACAGAAACTGAAAGAGGTATGGAAAAATTAGAAGGGTGGTAAGGCAGGCCCTTCAAGTACTGAAAAAATACTTCCAACTACCCTGAACCAGTACATTTTGGCTAAAACAATAGCATGTTTTCAAGCTCTGTAGAGTCTTGTAAGAGAGAGAATTTTTGTCATATTTCCAAATACAGATAATGTGATGTTCTGGACTTCCAGGAAATCTTAGAGAGAAATGTAGGGAGAAAGAAGAAAACAAGAGAACTAGATAAAAGTAGATTTTAAAGTGTCTTAGTTCTTAAAAAACTAAATCAAGCACTATTTCTGGTGTGCAATCAATTATATTGTTTTAGCTGAGAATAACATAAAGAATCCTCCCTCTTACAAATACTGATGTTTAGAGGTGCTTAAAAGATTTCTATAGTAGTCTTATGTAACATTGTTTTTCCATCACATTTTAGAGCGCTTTTTTTTTTTTTTTTGTCTGTTCAGGAGCGAGCATCCTATTTAGAATACCAAAAATTAGTACGAGAAATAGAACATTTAAGCCGCTTTTGTGTAGCTTATCAGTTTGTTCTGGCTGAAGAAACAAAGATATCCTCCGCTGAAATGTTAAAGGAAATGCAGACTAATGTAGAGAAGTTTCAGGAATCAAGGGCTGAAATTGAACAGAAGGTAAAACAACTTAATGAAGATATAGTGGAGATGGAAAAGGAAAAGGACAAGGTAAATGAAAACAGAGTTGTGCTCATTTGAATATCTGAATACAAAAAACTTTAGGACTCTGGAATTATTTTTATAGATAATATACCCTTGAATTTTTATCTTCTCCTGGTGTGTTGCTCAGATTATGCACTATTCATTGTTGGTTCATTCCCAGTTTTGTCTGGAAGATATCCATTTAAAGAGGGTTTTTTTTTGTCTGAAATACAAATGAAAAATAACTGAAGCATAAAATCTGTTTGCCCTCATGTTTCCACTATGTGCATTCAATGGTAAGATTTGCCGGAGACTTTTTTTTTCCTCCCTTTTTATGAATGTCTCAAAAGAAAAGTAAGCAAGGTTTTGTTTGACAATAATCAGTATTGACTTCAATTTTTGGGGCAGTAAATTTAACAAGATATAGGATGGCCCATAGAGTCTTTGTATGTCTAAATCCACATTCTGTACAGGGACAGTGTCCCATCTTATGGAGTGATGTGAGTCTTCAATAGTACCTTCAAGTTAAGTTTGATTTCAGAGGTAAAGAGATGGTCTGCCCTGTTTGTATTGGAGACTACTGCCGGTCAGATTTCCTTCTACGTAAAGCTTGGAACAGAAGATGAAATAAAAATACTGCATTGGTTTCAGAGGCTAAATTAAATTTTCTTTATTACTGATTGTAGGAAGTTGGTAGTAAACTCCGTGCACTGGAAGCTGCCCTTTCAGAAAATCAAAGAGTTAATACAAAAGCACGAAGTGCACTTGATCTCAAGAAGCAAAACTTAAGTCGTGAAGAGGATAAGTACAATGAATTGGTAACACACATGGAGAAGGTAAGATACTTGTGTATAATTTTTTCTTTACACACTGAATTAATTCAGATTGTGGGAACAGCTAGTTTTTCTTTCCTGTTATGGTATGAAGAATCCTGTGACTGGCAAGAATTACATCAAGAACGCAGAGACAAATGTTAAGGGCATTGTTTAATTTGTACAGCACAGATAGTAGGTTCCCATTAGAAAAAGGTATGATGCAAATACAAATAAAGTACAACTCCTTATGGTTCCATATTTTCTCTCAAGCTCAGCAGAGGTGCCTGTAGCTTCAAACTATTATGCTCTCTGGACACATGTTACTCTTAAATTTAGATGAGAAATCTCTACCTTGCATACTTTTGACAATCGATGTTTTTTATACAGGAGGATAATCTTTTAGATATTGGGAAGAGCGAGATAATTCTAGTTCTTGGGCAGTTGTTATCTCTTCCTGTCTTTCATCTCTCTGTAGATATTCAGTACACTCATGGTGGGGAGTAACACATTTGAAAACATGCAAAGACATTGCAAGATCACAAAATCTGACAAAAGGTCATAGAAATGTAGTTGATGAAACTGTTTAGGAGCACTTAGGTCCTCCTCACCTAAACAACATGAATTTCAAGGTAATAGACTCAGGTTCTCTCTTCTTTTTTTCTTTGTTTTTCTGCAGGATTCTAAAGCATTACTGTCAAAGGAGAAAGAAGTGAAGAATCTAGAGAAAGAACTGAATATTTTACTGGAAGAAAGTGAAAAAGATGCACGTGCTTTAGCTGCAGCACAACAGCATTTTAATGCTGTGTCTGCTGGCCTGTCCAGCAATAAGGATGGTGAAGAAGCTACTCTTTCTGGACAGATGATGATCTGCAAAAATGAAATTAGCAAAGCAGTAACAGAGGCTAAACAGGTAAGAAAAAAACGTCTGCCTTTCTCAGACTTGCCTTCATGCTTTTGAAAATTGTCTGAGAACCAGGTGACACCTGATTGAAAGATCAATGAAGAGAGGTGCAGAACATCTATGCAAGATACTTTACATTTTGGCATATTCATTAAATTAATTTTTTGATAAAATATAAGCAAGATATCCTTACACAGGAAAATGCTGTAGCATTGCTGAGAGGAAGTATTAGAAACTGGCACGTGACATGTAAAGTAGGATTCACTGTACTCAAATTATCAATAGTATAGAATAGGAAAAAATTAGGACTGTTGTCCATGGTACACAATCAAAGAGATTTCTACAGTTAAATTTAAGGGAATCAAAATAAGGATGCCTGTGATTGTGAAATAGAGAGTTAGGAGAAACTATTTTCTCTTTAGTTAAATTGTATGCTCATCGCACATTTGAAAGAGACAACACTTGTTTTGTCTTAAGATAGAAAACCTCTGCTGGACTAGTTCTGATAGTGAAGTTTTAATTTCCAAAGTTCACTTTCCTTGTCTCACTGAAAGTCTTCTCTTAAGAGTAACAGGGACATCTTTTTTTACTTTGTTTCTTCTCAGACACTTTTTATGTTCATGTTACAACAGTTAAATACAAGACCTGCGTTTTTGTTTCCAAATAACCTGTGCTGTTATTTTCAAAAGCCAAGGCTGGTTTTTGTTGTATCTGCAACCAGTAGAAAATTTTAAAAATTACATTGGCAGCTTGATAGTGTAAGTGCTCTAAATTTGCACCTGCAAGATTTTCTTTGAAGATCTGTTTCCATATTTGCTTACTCTTTATAGGCTGAAATGAAATTGAATTATGCACAAAAAGAATTAAAGGCAAAAGAAGCTGAAGTTAAAAAAGTGGATGAAGGCTACAAGAAAGACCAAAAAGCATTTGAAGCTGTTGAAAAGATAAAAATAACCCTTGAGAAACAAATAAACGAGCTGAACTACTCAGGTGTGTACAGACTTCTGATGCATGATTTTGGGGCAATGTGCAAAGGAGTATGGAAGTGTTGCGAGTTGACTCTGGCTTGATGCCAGGTGTTCACCAAAGCTGTTCTATCACACCCCTTCTCAACTAGACAGGGGAGACAACACACACCAAAGGCTCATGGGCTGAGATAAGGATAGGGAGACATCACTTGGCAACTGCTATTGTGGTCAAAATAGACTTTACTTGGGGAAATCAGTTTAATTTCCCAGGCTCTATTTTGTTTCTGATTTTCTGTACCTCCTCTCCATGAGTGGTGCAAGGGGATAGGGAATGGGAGCTGCAATCTGTTCCTCACATATTCTCTTCCGCTTCTTTCTCTTCAGGGGCACCGTTCCCCTGCTCTGCCGTGGGGTTCTTCTCAAGGGAGGGCAGGGAGGCAGTCCTCCCTGAACTTCTCCAATGTGAATCCTTCTCATGGCCTGCAGTTCTTCACAAACTGCTCCCACAGGGGTCCTCTCATGGGGTGCATTCCCTTAGGAACAGACTGCTCCCGTGTGGGTCCCCTGGGAGAGTCACACATCCTGGCAGCAAACCTGCTCCAGCATGGGCTCATCTGTCCATGGGTCTGCACGTTCTGACAGGACCCTGCTCCAGCATTGGTTTCCATAGGCTGCAGGTGGATATCTGCTACACTGTGGACCTCCATGGTCCATGTCTCAGGGCACAGCTACCTCAGCATGGTTTGCACCTCCTCCCTGTCCTTCACTGGCCTTGGTGTCTGCAGGGCTGTTCCTCTCACATACTGTTGCTCCTCTTTCCAGCCACTGCAGATAGACTTGGCCTTTTTTCCCCCTTCTATAATATATTATCCCAAAGGCTTCACCACCATCAGTAATGGTCTTGGCCTTGGCCAGTGGTGGCTCTGCCTTGCAGCCAGCTGGAGGACACAGAAACAAAATAAAACACAATAATTTATGTTCTGTTTCCCATCAGGAATTAGGAGGCAATGTTCAACCACTTCCTGTGAAGTAGGACTTCAGTATGCTGTTTTGGAAGACAAAGGCCTTAATAATGGATGCTCCCTTCCCTTGTCCTTTCTCTTAGCTTTTACTGATGAGCACACCTTGATAATAGCATGGAATATCCCTTGGACTCCTGTCCTGTCTTAAGTTCCCCTCCCAACCTGTTGCCCACCCATAGCCCACTGGCTTTTGGAAGAGGGACTGAAGGTGCTTGGTGCTTGTGCCAGCATGCTTAGCAGTAGCCAAAACTGCTTTATAATTCTGTTCTTTATGTTCCTACTAGAAACGCCTTTTAGTAGAAACATAAAGGACAACACTTTAAAGGCTGCTGTGGGGAGTGTTGACTCCATTCCACCCGGCCCCAGTGCAGGAGGGAAATGAAAAATCAAGTATACTGCTTTTGTGCATAAAGAAATTTCTCTGATCTAAGCTTTGCAAACTCTTGAACTTCCTCAGAAAGCAGCTTAAAATAATTTGATTTTATTAACTTCGGGCAAAGTGTTTTGAAGTTTGATGACACAATTAAATTCCAGCTAAAATTTAGATGGAAAAGTGAACCAACATCCGTATTGCTTCCTGGTTTTCTGTACCTAAAACACTTCTTAGAGTTTGTTTCTTATGCCAGGTAGCATTTGTTTCAGACACTACTCAGAACTGTTAGCTGATATTCCAGATTAACCTTTAGAGAAGAACATTGCACTTTAAATTTTTCTTTACATGTTTGGTATCATGATGATATTATTTTTTTTAGTCTGAAAATTTACAAAGAATTTTAGAAAGTATTCTCTACATATATGCAGATAAACAGTGTGGGATACCAATTTTTAAGCTAATATATTTCTGTGCTCTGGTTATATGTCTACTGCTTGTGTTCAACTCTGAAGAAGAAAAAGTAGAAGCCCTCCTAGCAAAAAAGAAGGCATTGGTTTCTGATATCAGCCGGCTAAGAGAACTGAGTGAAAATTTAATGGCAAAATTCCCTCATCTACAGTTTACATACAAGTAAGATCTCATTGTGATCCTGAAATATCCTCGGAAGGTCTTTTGGGGGCCTTTTACCAGATAATTCTACCAGTGTCTTAGTTCTTGCTCTCCTTTTAGTGCCAGTAAATACCTGTGCTGCACAGTGAAGGGGAAGGTGAGGGGGAAAGTCAGGAAATGTTATAATCTTACCAAAGTCACTAGAATATAAAAGTTTTGTCTGATGGCATTTTCTAGTCATAACTTCAGTAGCTAAAGCTATAGAATCCAAAGCTCTAAACTGGGAAATACATAATCCTTGTTTTCTGCCTATAGACACAAGTAGATTTGCTCTTTGGAAGTCAACTCCAGTCAAATATCTATCCCCAAGTTTATTTTTTTGCATAATAGGCTGAACATACTCCTATAGCTGTGGTAATACCCATTCCAAAAAATATCAAAAAATATTTAAATAAATCAGGAATTACATTCTTTTAGTGACTATGTGACTGACTCTTTATTGTCAAATCTCTTCCTGTGAAGTACTTAATTCAACCATTTTTTGCATGGGGTTCTTTTTCTGATAAAATTTAGAATTGCTTATATGAGAACAATAAGCATCATGGGTTTTAAATATCATTTTTTAAAAGATGTGTAAGAAAAAAACAATCACGATTCATAATCATAATTTATATTTGTTTTAAGATATCCAGAAAAAAATTGGGATCCAAACCATGTGAAAGGCCCTGTTGTGTCTGTTTTCACTGTGAAGGATCTATCCAATGCCAAAGCCCTGGAAGCAGTGGCTGGAGGGAAACTCTATAACATAATTGTGGACACAGAAGTAAGTTTATTGCAGTAGTATAGAACTCTGAATTTTGAGATGTGGTCATGTGATTCTGGGTTGGCAAGCATGTGCCTTGTTACTGAATGTTTGGACCCGTGTACCTCTTTTAATCGGGTCAAGAAAGTCATGCATGGTCACATTGTTGGTGGCAACGATGTGTTCTTCCAATGCCCTACTATCTCACTTCACAAAATCACTTGTGTACTCAGGTGTGCATTGTATCTATTTTTCATTTGAGGTTACTGGCAAAAAGCTTTTAGAAAAGGGTGAACTAAAGCATCGATACACCATCATTCCATTAAACAAAATTTCTGCCAGGTGTGTTCAAGAAGACACAGTCAAGTTGGCCCAAAGCTTGGTACGTAGATAAATACACTCTTTACACTATATTGCTTCTGTCTCATTCTCATTTTATTTTTGTACTACAAACTTGAGATTCTTAATAGTTGTTATAATACAAATTTCTACAGGGTTTGAGGGTATACTGATTTTGTTTTCCTTTGTATCCTTTCAATTTTGTGAGGTTTAAATGAGTATTAATTATTCCACTTGTAACTGAAATAGTTTTAAAATTTAATTATACTTTTGGAAGAGTTATTATCAACAAAAGACAGAAATCAAATTTGAAACTTCTTGTAACTTAAGGCATACTAATTACATTTCATTTGATTTCTAGGCTGACGATGCTAACTTGCATTTAGCCCTTTCTCTAATTGTATACGAACCTGAGCTGCAGAAAGCAATGGAATATGTCTTTGGAACAACACTGGTCTGTAATAACATGGATAATGCTAAGAAAGTCACTTTCGACAAAAGGATAATGACAAGAAGTGTTACTCTTGATGGAGATGTGTTTGATCCCCAAGGAACTCTGCATGGAGGTAATTGCAAGTTAGCTGTTTGCATACGACACGCATGTGTAGTATTCAAAACCTGCAGAACTAAGTTCTGGAGCAGAGGAAGTAGTCCTTCTTCTCTGAGAACTCTAACTTTAGCCTAGCTGGCTCATCTCAACTAAAATAAATCATCAACCTCTATCTCATTATTAATGTTTAGAATTTGCAATTGCCAGTGGTGAATCCACTAGCCTAATTCCAATTAGGCTATTTATTTTTTTCATTGGACAGGTGCATCCTCACAGGCTGCACCAATGTTGTCTAAACTTCAAGAAGTGAAAGATGTTGAAACAGAACTCAAGAAAAAGGAATCTGAACTTGCAGCTGTAGAGAAGGAGTTGGCAAACTTGAAGACGATTGCTGAAAGGTAAGGTTTGCACTACACGATCATTTGTATCATGTCTCTTGATGTGACTGAGTAAATTTAATATAAGGAGTTGTTTTGGGAGGCCATAGGCTTTCTGAGAATATAATATGCAGAAAATAATTCCCTTCCTCCCTCTCCTCCCAATATAATTAGTAAATTCAGCAATCAATTTGCAAATTTAGTTTTTAAATAACACATGTAAAAAACCCTTTGTTTGGGATAATACAGGGGGGAAAAAAAGGGTACACAGTGATGGCTAATTGAAAGTGGTTTAATTTTCATGGAGTCCACTGAATGAGGAATATGTTACAGATATATTTTTAACACCTATACAGAATTCTAATTTCTGGTCAGTCTTATTTTTCTCACAAGAAGATAAAAAATATCTTAAACAACTATATTTGTAGTGTAATACTGCTGTAAGCATTTGAATTAAATAATTTTAGGTATATTTGATTTTCAGCTAAACAGTTACTGAATGCCATACTTTAAGATGGAATAGAAAAACATTTAGTCACTTCTGCAAAAATGCCATAAGGAGGTAGTGTTGCATGACATGCTATCTACCAGCTGGATTTATTTTTTCAAATTGTTTTGAGCTGCAGTAGATTTCCAGAAACATAGCCAAGAGGAGGAAAGAACTTCTGCTTTTAGATAGCTTTTCTTTAATTCTTCAGCCTGACATCTGTCATGCTGCCAGTTGGGAAAAAAGTGGTCTCTGAATTGTTGCCAAATTCCATGAGTTGCATTTGTTTTAATATGTCAGATCAGGGCTTAATAGAAGGAGCTGCATATATAATAACTTTTGTGCATACAAACCTCACAAGTATTATTAAAGCGGTTATATTGGATTTTCATTCATTTAAGCTCATTTATCCTACTGTCATCACTGTATTTCCCATAAGAAATGGAATATAGATACTCATCTACTTACTTCAGCTTTGAAAGTGAGATGCTGGGTACCCTTCCATATAGCAGTGTGTGTCACTACTCTCTCCAAAGGTACCAGCAACTGAAACAGCAATGGGAGATGAAGTCTGAGGAAGCAGAGCTGTTGTACAAGAAGCTTCATCAAAGTGCTTACCACAAACAAGAGGAAGAGCTGCTTGCTCTGAGGAAAACTATTGGTGACAAATATGTTCTTACTCTTTTTACTGAAAACTAATTGCTGCGAATGAGATGGATATCAGGCTGTTTGAGTTAACAGAATCTTTATTTAGGAAAGAAGTACTTTTCACTTCAAAAATACTGGCTTTATATTTAGGAACATGTAACAACCAGAATCACAGTATACTTGCATAAAGGTGATTCACTTAAAAGTGCTCATTCTCTTATAGTAAAGGTTATACTCTTATTTAATGATTTTTATATACTTTGTAATAAAGGAAAATATGTCTTTACATGGAAGTTTATAAATGGATTTAATCCCATATTTGAGTAGTCTTTGCTTTTTTCAACCCATCTGTTACTTAAGGTTGGTCATATAGTTTGCATAACAAGAAAGCATTGGAAAGAAATAGTGTTTCATATAGCTAAGAAAAGACAAAATTGCACAAAATTCAGCAACAAGTAAAACATCTGAAAAATGGATAGAGGTGATACATATCTAGACATAGTGTTCTAGGGATGAGGTGATATCTTGTTAGGTAGCCATCTGATTAATCACTTCTTGATCCTGAGTCTTGACATAGTCTTCCCTCCATCAGAAAAGAGGTCATGTTTTCATAATGGCTGTTAGGTCCCCTACCAATAACCGGTAGCAAGAGCACACTCTTTAAGAGTAATCATTGAAATATCTGACTTCAGCAACTTCAGTGAAAGTTCAATCACTTTTTTTCTGTTGGAGGCAAAGAGAGATTTACTTCAGTTGGTGTTTAGGGTGTAAATTTAAAGATGAGAACAGTGCTCAATCTCAGTACTCTACTTCTTGATTCAGCAAATTGTGAAGAGACATTAAAGAACACTGAAGAGACCAAAAAGAAAGCAGAAAAAAAATACAAGGAATTAGAGAATAAAATTAAAAATGCAGAAGCAGAGTGCCTAAAAGAACGAAAAAATGCAGAGCAGAAACTAGACAATGCCAAGAAAAAGGCGGATGCTTCAAGCAAAAAAATAAAAGACATGCAGCAGGTAAAACTTGACTTCTGTTGGCTGTTCTCTCAATGTTAAAAATGGTCGCAAAGTCAGAAAGTTTGATTCTCCTGAGGTTTTAATGCTCTCGGTTTTGCGACTTAATATATTACTGTGTAGTCACTGATATAGTCATAGACTGAGGTTTTTTGTCCTTGCTTTTGTGAGATTGCACCCTTACTCAAGAATGGGTGCTGTTAATCCTCTACAGCATTTACTACATAAAACTGAATCTTAATTCTTTCCATTTAAGTAAAATTAATTAATTTGAAAACGTCTCTCTAGGAAGTCAAAGCTTTAGTTCTGGAACTTGAAGAGCTGAAACAAGAGCAGATCTCCTATAAACAACAGATAACAGCTGCAGAGGAAGCAATCAAGTCCTACCGGGATCAAGTTGATGCTATGGTGGCTGAAGCGGCTAAGACAGAGGTAAAAGTGAATACTATGTTTCATTATCTGTTTTGATGTTACTCTGTGTGATCCTCTGAATCTCACATTATAATGTGTATTTTTTTTTCTGCATAGTTGCTTACCACACTCAATCAGCCTAGGTAGTTATTTTTTTGCTCCACTTTCACATGTGAATTTTTTCTCCTTACTGTGTGAGTTCTAATAAGGCTTTAATGCCACTCTTAAAAGAGGCCAATAAGTGTCTGCTGATATGCTTTTTCAGGAATCTGTAGAGAGAGCACAGAAGGAGCTTGCCAAGCAAAAGGAAGTAATCGCGTTACATGATAATGGAATTAAAGAGAAATCGGCAGAGATGGTAAAATACAGAGAACAAAATAATGAATTACAGCTTAAGGTTAAAGAATTAGCACACAGCATCACCAAATGTCAAGAAGAGGCTGCTGATGCTGCTGCCAAGGTATTTCAAAATTGTACTTTTCTTCTTCACATCTTGTGACCAAGAATGGTTATTCCCCTTGCCACACGCAAAGGGAATAGCCTTTTTCCTTTAAGTATTGTCATATTTGCAGCTCTTAATGGGAAAAGTTTTATCTGAGGAAGAGGAAGTGAAAATTGTACATTGTCAAAGAGCTTGTCTGTATGGAGTAACAGAGGATAGGTCACAGTGAAAAAGTGATCAGTAAGAACATTCTGACTGTATGGACAAATTAAATAACTTAATTAAAGAAGGTAATTCCATGGTGTAGTGACATTGGTATGGTTCAGATGTAGGAAAAAAGCACTTCAAGTAAGTATGTAAGATATACATGAAACCTACCTTGAATTCTTGGTTTGTCCACAATGAAGGAAATCACACAATGCTTTGTAAAGATATACCTGTGCTGCATTGGAGTAGAAGAATTAATGTGGTAATTTCAGAATGTAGGTGGGAGTTTTTTGGTATTTTGTTTGGTTTTTTTGTTTTAATTTTTAGTTCATGTTTGAGAAGGGTGAAGAAAAAGCCCCAACATATCTTTTTGTTTACAGGTGGCCAAAATGCTGAAAGAATACAAGTGGATAGCTTCAGACAAACCACTCTTTGGCCAACCAAACACAGCCTATGATTTCAAAAGTAACAACCCTAAAGAAGCAAATCAGAAGCTGCAGAAATTGCAGGAGCATAAAGAGAATTTGGGAAGGAAAGTGAACATGAGAGCTATGAACATGCTTTCTGATGCAGAGGAAAAGGTAAACATTCTGTGCTTTCATCTATAAAGATTGGGCAGGCTGGTCATATGGTATATATATAGTATATATAGATATATATAATGTAGCTTTATATGTGCTCTATTTCTCAATACACCAAAAAATAAAACTGAACTTTCATGAGCTAGCAGGAAACCTTTTGCTGGTTCTTTCATACTAATCTTACATCTTTGAACTGTTCACCTGGCACACCAGGTTTTTAGGTTACTCATAATCTTGACTTTGGATGATAAAAATACTATTTTATTCCTTCCTACCCCAGTTCATCCTAAGTTGAAGCATTAGCAAACTTTTGTGGCATCCATTAGAGTATCTGAGAACTATATACTGTATTAAAAGTTACAGACCAAAAAAAATTCGTCTTCAAGCATGATAGCTTGACGGTGTAGCAAGGTTGTCTTGAATTAATCTGTATCTTCAGGCTATTCCAGGATTGTCTGAAAACTCCCCACTGATTTTATTCTTCAGCTTTTCTAGTACTGCTTCCTCCTATCAGCCTCCAGAAGCATACTTTTTCTAGGGAAAAGCAAATTATTAACTTGGAAGTTCAACTTTCAGAGCAATGTTGTCCTTCCCCTTTGCTGATTGTAGAAAATTCTGATGCTTTAATTTGCAAATAATCCCAAAACTTACATCCTTAAATGAATGCACTGGATTTTAATCTTGTGGTTAATGACTATTTCATAGCTACTCAATGATACAGTACAGCTAAGATTAGTACAAAATGCATTTGAGCACAAAGTTCATTTAAATCAATCTTTTTTTTTCTCTTTGCACCAGTACAATGATTTAATGAAGAAAAAAAGAATTGTAGAGAATGACAAGATAAAAATTCTTTCAGTTATTGAAGAACTTGACCGGAAGAAAAAACAAACTTTAGATATTGCTTGGAAAAAGGTATGACACTTGAAATTTATCTTCCTGTTTTAGTAGAGGATCAGATTTATCTTAGATTACTGTTTTGCATATTTCCTTAGGAAAAAAAGTCTGTTTTCAGAACTAATATTCCTGACCTATAATTAAAGATAACCACTTTATTTCTCCTGTTTATTGCCACTTTTGAGAAGAAGATTTGAATTTTCTGAGAATTGTAGAGGTCCAGTTAAACCTGCAAAACTATTTTCTCATTAGTGCCCACAAATATTTTGTTAAGGTTAAGGCATATTGAATTACAGTTGGGTTTTATTTTTAGTATTTTTTCTTTTCTTAAACCAATATTTTACCAGAGTTGAAATTTTCTGGTTTTGTGTTGTCCTCTACAGTGCAGGGCTGTGGACCTGAGCTACTGCTCCTGTTACTGTCAGAATACACAATATTGGGGTAGAGCAATGTCTGATTTATGTTCCTGTTACCTAGGCACTCTGCCTTTTTGCCAGGTCTCCCATATAATGAATTACAACAAAAATATAAATTTATCTGTTTCTACTTGGAAATCTTTTGACACTTTTTTTTTTTCTGCTGAAAAAAACTTGTGCAGAATTTGTGCTTTTTGGCCTTCGAGAAAATTGTTTTTAACCAAGATTAAATTGCACATAGATGGAGTGTCCACTTAATTATTAATTATCCTGCCTGTACTTAGGGTATCACTGGCAAAATGGTACGTTTGCCTTGTAAAAATTGTGTTGGGCAGAAATTAGTGATTGAATCAGTAATATGAAAGCATCACATGTGGTGGAACAAGTGTGTTTTCAGACAGATTCCCAAACCTAGGAAATTTTAATCTGCATTTACGAAGTTGCATCCCATCCCATACCTGGACGTTGCTTAAGTAAACCTGGGAAGAAAAAGAATGGAGAGGATGCCAGAATGTTTCTTGTACATAGTGCTTGTACTTTTAGTAGTGCATTAATTTGGGAGAAATGGCAATTTTCCAGTTAATAAATCTGAGTTGGGGCATAACTGTTTCCCTGACTGATAGCATAAAGAAGTGTTCCAATACATCTTTCACTGGATCATTCTAAAATGCTTAGTATGAGGTGTCATGTATCCTTTGGTGTTGCTTCTCTCTTCATACAGAAGAAACAGAAGCTAGTGTTTTCTCACTGTCCTGTATGTGACATGGGAATTCACCATGTTGAACTGGGAAAGGTGTCTCGAGTGTTGTGCTGCTCTCCACTAAGGTTTTCACTCTTTGTGCTTTTGATCCAAAGCACCTTCATACATCTTTTGTGGTCTGACTTCCAGGTGAATGAAGACTTTGGTTCCATTTTCTCAACACTCCTACCTGGAGCCAGAGCTGTGCTAGCAGCCTCTAAAAATCACCATGCCTTAGTTGGTATGGAATTCAAAGTTGCCTTAGGAAACACCTGGAAGGAAAACTTGACAGAACTTAGTGGAGGACAAAGGTTGGTGAATTCATTTGTTTTCCATTGTCATTGTGTATGTAATTGATATGTTTAACTAATTAAAGTTCTGAAAAGCAAAAAATTAGTCTTTTCCTTGTCAAGTCAGGGACTCTGCCTCCTTCCAAATGGACTCAATATTGGAAGTACTATTAATACATTTTGACTTAAAACAATGCTTTACTTAGTACAAGATAACAAGATTTTACTCCTGTCACATAGAAGTGGCAGGAAAAAAAAGAATTGAGAAAACCACATCTAACCCTACGTAGTACTGACGTAACATTGAAGCAAATACACATCTCATTGAGTTGTAATCACAAAAATCTATATGTGCAAGTATTTCCCTGGTATAAAAGTAGTGTCATGGCAACAGTTTTCTTCTCCAGTGTCTGCTGCTACTGTGTAGAGCATGTGCTTCTTTGCAACTTCTAAGGAAAAAAATCTTAACAAATGAAAAGCACAAACAGAATTTGGGAAGAGGCGAGACAGAAATACAGAATACTTAAAGAACCAGACATGGAAAAACATCATTGCAAAAGTCGGAATTGGAAATAGAACAACAGCATAATTTTAAATACCACCACCCAACTAACATGATCTTTCAATTAGAAGTAGTAATATTTGCTGGTTTTGACAGAAGACTTCACATTATAAAATGGGGAAATTATTCCATCTCTTCAGAATCATAGCAGTAATGTACTTTTGAGGAAGCATTTTAGAATCATAGAATCATTTAGGCTTGAAAAACTCTCTTAAGATCAAGTCCAACCATTAATTAAACTGCCACGTCCACCATTAAACCATGTTGCTAAACCCCACATCTGAATCTCTCCATGAGTGCTGACTCAACCCTTTTGTGAGCAACCCATTCCAATGCTTGATAACCATTTCAGTGAGGAAATTTTTCCTAGTATCCAATCTAAACCTACCCTTTTGTAACTTGAAGCCATTTCCTCTTTACTTGTTTCATTTCCTGGGAGAAGGGGCCAGCCCCCACCTGGCAACACCCTCCTTTCTGGCAGCTGTAGAGAGCAATGAGGTCCCTCCAGAGCCCCTTTCTCTCCAGGCTAAACAATACCAGTACCTGCTCCTCATGAGACTCGTGACCCTTTACCACCTTCTTTGCCTTTCAACAATTGTTTTCAAAAGCCAAAGCCTTTCAGACTAGAGTAAATCATAATTTTCTTGTCTCCATTCTAGATCATTGGTGGCCTTATCCTTGATACTAGCCATGCTCCTCTTCAGGCCTGCCCCAGTTTACATCTTGGATGAAGTGGATGCAGCCCTTGATCTCTCTCATACCCAGAATATTGGGCAGATGCTTCAAACTCATTTCCAACACTCCCAGGTATGACCTTGAAATTATTGTGGTAATAGAATGGTTTGGGTTGGAAGGGGGCTTCCACAGGCAGGGACACCTTCCACCAGGCCAGGTTGCTCAGAGTTCCATCCATTATTTCCAAAGGCAGTCTGGCACTGAGGACTCTGAGCTGCTTAGCTCTTTTATTCTAGGGATGTGTGTTACATTTCTGAGTTGTTCCAGCTGACAGCTAGACTGACAGGGCAATGATGAAACTTGAATGTTGTTGCTGCACTGGTTAAAATGGGGCAATAGGGAGCAGTATCTGTGTTATGCTCAATTTCAGGCATGACAACATCCTGAACTCTTTTTTTGCCTAGAGATCTTTAACTTGAGGTTAAAGATATTTCATATTGACCCCATTGAAATAAGTCAGGCACTACTGGAAAGGATCTCTGTATCATTGTAATCTATTAATGAAAAAAGGCAGTACCCATCTCTATTTGACATAAGGACTTGACCATTCCAAATTCTGAGTGAGGAGGGGAGTATGTTACCAGTATTGCAAAATTATTTGAGCGGTATCTTTTGACTAGGTAAGATCCTACATTCTTTCATAATTCATGGCAAAGCTTTTTCTATGATTTCTTCCATCACCCACAGGCATCCTGTATTGTGGACTGTATCTCAGGTGCTGGGATATAGACGGAAGTGTCATTAGCTGCAGAAAAAGTGGGTGTATATTGACCTGTGTGGCACATTCTCTTGGGCCTTGGTTAGTTTTAGAGTATTTTTTTTAAAGATTATTACTGAGGTATTAGCCAAATGAAGGAAAAGGAGTCCTCTCTTTGGAAGCCTTTCCTAGTGTTGTTTGGATAGCAACATTTATTTTAAGTGTTTCTGGTTTGTTTTAGTTTATTGTGGTGTCCTTGAAGGATGGAATGTTCACCAATGCAAATGTCCTCTACAAGACCAGATTTGTGGATGGTGTATCCACTATTGCAAGATACAGTCAGCCTAAAAGGAAAAAACATGAGCCTGCCAGCCAGAAAAATGAAAAAACATCTAAAGTATTGAAGGAGAAAAACGGCCTGTAAAGCTGAGAAGCAGTGATGGTTGATGCATAGTAGCACCTTCCTAAGTATTCCCAGTTACTTTCTAAATTTTTTTATGTGTTTTAATGTTCAAGTTCTGCATCTTGTTAGGAACTGAAATTCATAAGAAATAGTCAATAAAAGTAAGCTGGACAATTTTAATCCTTGTGGTGTGCTGCAATTCCTGTTACTCCTCTGTAACATTTACACATAAATGTACATAAGCAGTAGTTTTGTAAACTTAAAGCCTATAGGTGGAGAAAAGCTGGTTTACTACCAGTGTTCTACAGCATTCAGAAAACCTGTTGCAAAGTTTAGTAACAATCATCAACAACTAACTCCCTAGTTATTTCTACAATTTTTAACCTGTTGGTATTAAATATAACTACACAACCTGATTGTGTGTGTACTTTCCTTCTTCAAAGCTTTTCACTGAACACTGCCTTCTCAGAATTGAACCCTTTCTCAATTTTTAATTTAACTGAATGAATCCTGCTGCTTGCGCTGGCCAGAAATTACATCTGTGGCACTCAAGCCCAAACCAGCTTTATCACAGGTCTCTGCTCACCACAGCAAAACCCATGCATGATCTGTGTATGGTCTGGCCAGCATCAGTGAGGTTTTGTTTCCATGCTGTCCTCTGCTCACCTCATTTGTGTCCCTTCTTGCTGTTTGAATACTGTTTAAAAACGTACATGTAAGTGAGGTTGCACTGGGGAGAAATGCGTGCAAGTCTGGAATAATTTGGAAATACTGAAGTTCTTGAATACCATTTTAGTAAGTTTTCAATCTCATGGCTTCATCTACCATGTATATGTAATATATACAAGACTCTATATATAATAAATGCCAAGAATGTGTCTGTGTAATATATGTCCTAACGCTGCCTGGTTGCAGAAGCCCAAGCTATGGGTTCAAAAACACTCAGTTCCTTCCATGACTGCAAAGCCACCATGTGTCTCCATGAGGTTAGGGCAGTGGGCCAGCACAGTGCACAACAGCAGCACACTGAATCTGGAGCATAGGAACACTATAAAATACCCACCACAGGAGAAAAAAAACACTACCAGTTACTCCAAGGAACAGGTCATGCAGCTTTTATTTAGTTTTTACCTTTTTGGTAAGCAGGAGGGTTTTCTTTCAGTCAGACCATTCACATGTTTGGACAGTACAGATTGCAGTAAATTTGATGGAGATCTTGCAACATTAGAAAACTTTTCTCAATATACATCCATTTAAGCAACAGCTTGTAAGTCAGAGCGAGAGTGCTAGAGTCGAGTCTGCGCACTGCACTCCAGGTATACAAAGCATTGCAGCAGCACAAGAAATGCCCGTGCTGGGCAAAGTACAGTGTGTTTTACATAGTGCAATCACTTTCAGAGGAGAAACTCTAGGAAGGCCACATCTATGTTTTTTTTTAACCCTATCAAGTTTACAAATGTGAGCGGGGTAGAAATCAAACCTCTGACTTAATTAACTTTTGTACAGGTAGGTTTTGTGTATAGGCACATGCTTTAGAGAGGAGCTCTGAATCTGCTCTGTAATCACGAGAAAGACGTATTGCTTTGTGATTCAGAAAGTGTCATACCATCTCTAACCTTCCCAGCACTCTTGGCCAGAGCTGTTAATCCAGCTGTTTTATAGAGTTCCTAGAATGCGCTCTTCCCTCTTGTATAAATCCCCAATAGAGAAATTCAGGTTGCTATTGACAATGATTACAGTTATTCTACGTACAGTCATTTGACCATACTAGGCATTGCCTCTGAATACTCCAGTCCACAGTGAAAGCTCAAATTACCAGAGACATGGAGGCTCTTGCTTTTCTGTTACTGTCACTCACCAATATGAAAAAACCCAAGTCAGACAATGAACTGCTACAGCAAAGCATCACTGGTAATATTCACCTAATACAAAAAAAAAAAAAAAAAAGCACTCATGACACTACATGTCACGGTAAGCAAGTTTTTAAAGATACTGCAAAATGACTTGCCCAGTAAAATTTTAAAATGTACACTGTGCTCAATAGTTCAAACTACACGTAAACAAAGAGCAGCTCCCTGCAACAAGGTGTAAATCAAAACATTATAGCACCAGCTCCCAGCACCGAGGAGTTGCCCACTGACCAGTTCTAATGTACAATGCAATAGTGCTCGCTGAGGTTTCTGCTACACAAGAGCCACAGTGGGACAGCTCTGCCCATTTCTTCGTGACATTCTCTTACCAGGTGTGCACAAATTACATTCTTCCCTATGGAGAGCAAGTCAGACAACAAGACTGTTACAGTACCAGGAAAACACTGATTGGGGAATGGCACCTGAGGGGAAAGTAGGTACTGCATACCTGAATCTGAATAAATGGGCATAAATGAAATGTAATGTCATCTGAGCAATCCTCTCCTTAACAGAGCAGATCTGAAAGGAGCTGCAGACTGCAAGAAAAGAAGCAAGCCTTCTGGTGCTGAAAGCCATGAACATGATATTGCCCACACTAATGATTTTATTTCACCATCAGCAAAGCATTTATCCCCAAAAAGTTGTACACATACTGGTCAGATTATGGAGCAGTGCTATATTCACACTATTAAGTTTGTTGCTATAGTGGTCAGATTTGTCTTTTGTCAGAGGAGAGAACAACAAGGAGACAGGCAGCAGGGCCACATCACCATATAGCAATTTTACTCCCATATTAATGCAGATATAATCTTCTTAAGTGCAAATTGCTAGAAACCAGCATGGCTTGGGCTCTGATAAATGACAGATGACTCAGTTTCTTACAAATATTGACAAGTCTAAATTGTTACAGGTTTCCAAAGCAAGAACAGGCTTACGAACAGGAAGGGAATAAAACATTACCACTCTTAAAAAAATGGGTCATTTCAAACTTCAAACGCTCTTCAAAAACATATCTAAAAAAGATTGTTTTCCATTTTTTAAAATTTTATTTCCTGGAGCTAAGGAGTGTCCATGCAAAACAATTTTGAGAAGAGCAGTATTCCACCTGGGTGCCAACTAGGCTCAACTTTGTCCCAGACAGCTCAGTAAAGTGCTCTCTTGTGCATCCTTTGGGGGAAAAAGTTTTCATTTGAAGTTTGGGAAGCCGAGTCTGCCAGCTGAGGAAGGCATAGTCTCGGTCAATTCATGCTGAGGTCAGAGAAGGAGAAAGGAGCGAAGTTAACAGTACTCTGCCTTTCATAATGCACAGACAACAGGCTGCAAGGGAGGAGCAAGCAGCAGCAGAGGTGGGTCTCAGATGAAACCCTACCCCTGGGAAGCCACAGGAGTCAAACACAGGCCTCATCAAGGGAAGCATTTTGCTCTCTACAGGTAACAAATACCAGCACTACTGGAGTAAACACCAGTTAACAGATCTCTACATACAAAAAAATGTGAAAACTAAATATACTTTTCACTTTCTGTGCTGGTGGATTTTCAACAGTTTTTTTGAAGGACAAAGGGGGTCTGAGTAACATTCTTCAGCCGATTAAAAAAAAAGAAAAAGCATCTTGCCCTTGCATTTTTTATGTTGCACACTCACAAACATTCTAGGGCAGATAGAGGTATTTGTTGATAAAACAACTATCAATCAGCTTAAGAGTAAAAAGAATATTAATGGGGAAAAGAATTTAAGACATTTTTTTAATTTGGCCAGGAATGATGCATCCTACAGAGTAATCTTCATTTCCCCACTTGGTTTTCAGACCACTGCACTTTTTTTTGTTTTACATGGCACTTTGAAATTTACGTTTTACAATTTAGTCAAGATTTTCAAGTGTTTTCTTCAACACAAATGCCCTCTCTTGTAGCTCAGGTCTGCTATCTGATGCCATCGTAGACAATGAAAGAATGAGGTGCTCTCTGCTTTCTCGTGTCAGGCTTTCCCACTGTTGAGCTTCTGTGCAGATAAAAGACAGACAGACACTGGACATGAACATCAGAAAACAAAACAATTCCAAAAGCACATTGCCTTCCTCAGACAGGCTACAAGAGTGACTGCTTCAACCTTTCACTCACATCCACACTGTGCTTCCAGGAGAACTCATATTCACCTGGACGCTCAGGTGCACGTGCTGCCTCCTGCCAGGGAGTTGCATCTCTCTAGACCAGCTGTTACTGTCTAAGTCTGCAACATGTGAACACAAGGGCCTGAAGAACTACATGTTTCCCATGTTACAACTTGCTCATGAAAGAGTCATGTAGTATTTTTGCCAGAATAAAGGAAACATGAAATGCAAACCAGAAACCCAAAGGAAAAATTTGCTACATAACAACTGTAGACACATACAAATCTGAGACCTAAGAAGACCTCACTCTATGAAGTCAGTTCTGCAAGGCTTGAATGCTAAATAATAATGAGAAACCAAACTTGACATTGAAAAGGTTAACAATCACTCTTCTGTACTAAGAGGAGCACCCCCTCTAAGGAGCTTGAACATAACTCAGACAGATCTGATGAGACAGCTCTGTGAGTTCCATGTGATACCCTCCTTGCTGAATGTTTTCCTCACCAAAAGAACATCCAATGGTACTTTAGAACTTGATATTAGCCTTGGTTACTTCAAGGCCTCTCCTACTTCCAAGTCCCAGCTTCCCCTGAATCACCCAGTGTTGCCAGTGGAAAGTAAGGCCATCTCTCCAGAGTTCCAGGTCATACGGCCAGGTGCCATCTTTACCAAGCAGTGGCTTTTCTGGGTGGCAAGTAAAAAGTCTCACCTTGTAGTTTGGTGAGCAGCAGTTGTATCACAGACAAAGCTTCTGTTCTTATGGATGTGTAGCTTTTGTTTTCTAAGGGATTTAAAGAAAACAGATAAGAAACCTCAAAATAATGTTGAGAGCCAAACGCACTAACCTTACAAAAAGCAGTCACCTCTCTGATCTCCAAACCACTTTTGTCAGTGCAGTTCACTGAGCTCTTGTTTGTACTGTCAGTCTGCAGTGCCCACTTGAACATCAGGCACATTTGAATGGCAGAAAGTCAACAACTGGAGGCTGACTAGTCAACTAAACCTTGTGCATTGCCTCTGCCACTACCACAGAGCTACTGTTCCTTACATATTCCAACAGGGAACAAAATGCTACTATAGCTGCAGGGTGATGGCAAAAAACTTCCATGCATAACAGAATGTTCTAGTTGAGTTGTACTGGCTAGAGACCACATAGATGGTTCACAAGCATTAAGTTAGGGTACATAAACTCTATGCCAGCCATCAAGCACAAGCTTGTCACAGAAAGTTACTTGGTCTCTGAGCTAAAATCTTACTAAGATAAAGAACCGAGTCCTCATTCTATGAGGACTGATACCTGAAAGTAGCTAGTACTAAAGTAGGTGTGGTCTTCAGACACATCAGAAACAAGACCACATGCAGGTATGAGATATGGGGCACTGTTACTGTCACAGGACAAGTGGGAACACTACCAAAGTAACAAAGAGGCCCATGACTGTCAACATGACACAAGCAGCACTTATATATGGATGCCCTGCTTCAGCAGAGCCTCTAAGCCTTGGAGTTTCACGCACTGGCTATCTGACAAAATTTGGGGTATTTTTTGGACACCATAATCTTGGACGTAATGTATATGTATCTAAGATGTCTGAGTGGTGGTGGAGAAAAGCTTTAATTAAATCAGCAATAGCTTGATTGTGCTCTAAGAGGTTGCATGGTCTGCTGTCT
>VWYP01001232.1:17198-27312 GCA_013400435.1 Pycnonotus jocosus | reverse complement strand
TTAATTTTCCACAGCAGAGAAATACATATTTCATTTCCATCTCCCACTAGAGATGGGGCCCAGGGATTCTGTTTCGAAAGGCTCTTATCACTAAGTAACATTCGTACCCCCAAAGGAACCTTTGGCAGTCACTGGTCCATTGATATAATTGAGCAAGGTATGAGCTGTCTGACACTGCCATGGCATTGCTCAATAGCACTGTGCACTAAGCACTCGGAACAATGAAGCTTCAGCAGACGGCCGCATTGTCAATAAATTTCAATTACACTAATTGCCAAGAGTTCAATGAGTGCACTTTCAAAAGGGGGGGGGAAGGACGGATGGAAGATTAAAAAAGACCCTGTGTCTACCAGAGCTAAAGAATGGGATGCAATAAATAAACTGCAGCTTCTAATGGGGGCATTAATGTATTTTTTTTTACATGGCTTAACAAGATTTTACAAGCTGTACCGGTTTCAGGGATCCTGTTTTACATTTCTTTCTTACTGTCTCCAAACAACCTATACAGAGACTCAATTATGTGGCATTATCTTTCAGGAAAGAATCATTTTCTTAGGTTTTTATGTTGTTTGTGTTCTGCTCAGGATGGATAATGCATTTGAAAGCAGAATGCTACAATGTCAATTTCATAAGCAAATGAGGCTGCTCACTGAACAATCATATAGCAACAAAATGCACCGCCTTACTGCAGTGATACAGTCACATATTCTAAATTAATTAGAGATACTTACATACACACAGGTGTATTCACTCCAATCACCATTAATATTAGGCTTACAGCAGTGTACACTGTATAGATATAAGTAATTGATATACTTAACTCTTCAACACAGATTATTTACTGCAGTGTCTGAGCTTGCATAAAAATTTTCTTGTCTCTTCTGAGCTAAATCTGGGAACATTTTGTTTGGCTTGTAGTGGCCAGGACCCCAAACAAAGTATTTCCAGCTATACGTAGTTCTTGTTTGGTTTTTAATACAGCTTTCTGCTAAAAGGGGCTCAAAGGAAAAGGCATTTTACTTAGTATTTTTTCAAAACTCTACAGAAATTCTAAGTGAGTAAGTTAAATGTTTAAATTAGCAACCAGATGATGAAACATTACAGTGAAAACTTAGAGAACTTTCAACAGTTCCTGCTTTTGTAAGAAATGTATGTATAAATGTATGTATAAATGGACTGAAAAACTGCTTATCCAATATCCAAAAGGAATTTGAATATACTTGAATATACAGTTGAATTTTGGAAATGTCAAGGATAGAGTTTGTCCACCCTCCCTAAGCAACTTGTTCCAGTGCTGGACTGACCTTATGGGGAAAAAGATTGTCCTTATAAGTGCTTGGACTCTCTCATGCTTCAGCTTGGGCTTGTTGCCTCTCATCTTCCTACCATGCCTCCCACTGATCTTCCAATGAAAGTCCTTGTTCTAAACACTGTTTAAGACAGAGTGCAGCTGTTCTAACAAATGCACAATCCAGATAGGTAATTTATATTACCACAGCTAAGTATGGCAATATCAATAAAAAGATTTGAAAATGAGCTTCCTCCGGGCCACTCTGTTGGATCTAGCAGCATTCAAAAAAATCTCTCAGCTTTAAAAAGCCATACAAAAACTACAGAAGGTTTTACTGTAGGTCAAATTTGAAATCTCATAGAACTCTGCAGAAGAGAATGACAGTTTCAAAATCAGTCCAGGAAACAAAACAGAGTTGTAGTCTAATATTTTTTCAAGATTTTTTTTCGTTAATAAGACTTAATAAAGTCTGATAAAATTAGTTGAAAAAATTAGGTCTTCAGCATCTCAGCACATCACTGAGAGGGTTGACAATAATGACTAAAGCTGTAATGGGCTCAATAAGGCACCAGAAGAACTTACAGGACACTAGCTCAAAGCACAAAATTTAGAAACAGTCACTTACCTACACAGGAGGTTTTTAACAATTTAGTTGAGGAAAAAGAGCAGATAACCTCAGTTTTCTGGGTAAAAGGAACAATTGCTTTCTAGCAAGAGAGAAGGAAATGGTGGAACAAGTGTAAGACTCAATTGCCTCCTCTGCTTCGTTATGTTTATGAGTTGATAGACATCTAAAGTTTAACCCCTTTTTTCTGCCTCAGAGAGACCAGATCAAGATTTGCCCGTGGCAAATGAAGGAAGACTAAGGAAGGACTGAGAGCAGGACTTAAACCTCCCGGAGGCAATATTACCAGTCACAGCATGCAGAGATTTCTGCAGCTGGGATGATAAGTAACGCAAGCCCGAGAAACGCCACAGTGTCACAGCGTAGGAAAGGGGCTCCTCACTGATATCACAGCTAATAACACTACATGTGCAAACCAGAGGTGAATGAGGTATGGCTAAGGATGAAGGCCTGAGGTGACTGGGGGAAATCTCCTGAACAACGATGGAATGGAATAAATAATTGATACTTCTACCTTGCAAAGCAGGCTTTACACAGCAGAAGTGATAAATGACATTTAAGAGCTATTTCCAGAGCTATGAAGATTCTGAGACACCCAAAAACTGATCCCAGATATCACAATATGTCTAACTAAAAGCTGTGCTGCTACAAAGATGTGGGCTGTTTTTCAAAATTTGCTGCAAAAATAAAAACCCATTTTGATGCATTAGGATTTTCCCCTAATCTAAAGAAATCAGATTTATGAGTAGTCACTATCAGATTCCTCTTTCTCATTCACTTAACCCATTGCATTTCCAACAGCTAATGTGGAAGTGGAATTCTATGTGAAAATTTTAAGGAGTCTTGTTAAAAATCAATGCATGTAAAAAGAAATAATGATCAAGTGGTTTTCCACCCAAAAAGCTAAGTAGTGCTGTGTGCTTCTCACACTGCACAGCTCTGTTCAGTCTTATTTCACTTTGCATTACTGCTTATTTAAGGCAAGGTGCTGTAGCCAAAGTTCACGAAGTTTGTTTCTCATACAGCTCACAAAACACCTTGTTCAGGTTGAGAATTCTTTCTCAGACATTTTTGTTAACTATAGCATTTCCTTAGCAATTTCAGAAGGCTAGAGCAAAGTTGCAATCTCAAGCGTTTTGAAGTGAAACACAAGAGACTGTTTAGTTTCAGCTGCATTAGATATTCTGATCACAGAACATTTTTGTTTACTTATGACAATATTAATTATAACAAAACAAACCCTCCACATTTGCTCTTCAAAAAAAGAAAAATATTTCCTGCCATAAAGAGGTTTTCCAACTTATTTTGCACAAAAAATATTAGATGCCAAAGTTAAAAAATCAGCCCAAACATGTCATTATTTTACAGCTGTCCCAAGACTACCATGAAAAAGCAGAGAGGCTAGTTAAAACTGTTAGTTCATCTGGACATTTGTATTCTGCTGATCAAAGTAAGGGAATTGTTCAGAGATTTATAATCACGAGTCACAATAATCCTGTATTTCAACTTCCTGTGTAAGAGAAGCTGTACAATGTCACAGAATCATTTCTGAGGCAAGATGGGTAACTTGTGGTTAAGCTGGAAGCTGTTTTTAGTAATTGCTTTGACCTTAATCTAAGAATCTAACGACAAACGACAAATACTCCACCACTGTTATTGGCATTTGCTGGTGTTTCATTTTACATAAAACTATGTACGTAGTTTCCATTGCTACCCTTACCCATATGCACTGTTCTATCTTTTGGAATTTGTTAAGATTTTGTCTCATAATTTTAAAAGAGCAGTAGGAATATATTTATACAAATCAAAAGACAGCATCAAAGGTGCTCTGTGCATCTTTGACATGAAAATGCACCCCGAAACAAAGTCTTAACATTGATGTGAAGACTAATTTTAATGTCAAGTAGCATATGCCTTTCCTGTTTTCCATAGGTTATTTTGTTTGTGGGTTACAGTAAGCTAATGGAACATTCTATATGAAATGCATAAATCACACATGAATTAAATTAACACATATGGAACACAATCAATATTATATTTATTATAATAATTATAGAAAGCTATCCATCCACTGGAAAATGTTTTCTAAGATCAAATTACACTGTGAGGTACTCCACTGGTAAAACAATTTATGAATGAAGCCGATGATACATAACAAGTCAGGAAAATCTCATTTTACCTCAGAAATGAAGATTTTCTCTAGTGTAAAAGAAGAAAGTTTGCTCATGGAATATAATATATACTGAATAACGGACCAAATATATAAAATTATTTCATTTTATAAATATTGGAATATGTTTAATGTATGTCAAAAAATAAGTAATGGTTAATGCCATCTAGGCTACAATTCAAAGTTTTTTTCAAGAAAGAGAAAATTATTCTTTTTCTTATGTTATTTCATCATAACAGCATAGTGTGGTTTATATCAAAAAATTGCAGTTGCGTATTTTCTGACCTTAATGAAGTAAACTCATTGAAACAAAATAAATTTAAAGCTAAATCATTATAACTTTGGATTACTAACATTTCAACTTGATTTGTTTATTAATATCATCTTTACTATCAATTTTTTTAACCCACTGTACTGTATCCTTCAAATTTTAAAAAATGAAGAACATATTTTCCTGATTCAGTCCCACTTTTGTAAGAGACCCATGAGACTAAATGAGGCTGTTACTTGATTCCTGATGCCTAAGAGCAATTTTTTTTTTTTTTTGCTTCCTTACATTTACATGATATTGTACTACTTCCAGGATAATAGGACATACTTATGCAACTTTCTGCATGATCCCACAATGTGTTAAGTCGCTTTTGTTTTCCACAGACATAAATTAATTTTATAGTATTTACTATGTATCCAGATTGGAATGAAAGCTCTCTTTTAAACTCTAAATATTTAGTTCTTTTCAGAACTTATGTTTTTAAAAAAATCTGCTAAGTGCCGTTGAAAACTCTGGGAATCTATGAGAACAGTCTCCTGTCCAAGCAGACTAGAGAAGTATGATATATTAAACCTGACAAGATGATGTTCATTAATCTTTGAAATGTAGTCGGGACACTGGTAATTCCAAGAGGCATTACATTAAAATGAAAAGCCCCCTTATGGCAAATGAAGGTGGTTTTTTGTTTCCTGTCATCATCCATTTGTAACTGCCAATAGCCGCTAGTTAAATCAATGCACCTGATAAATATTGCTTGACTGAGGAAATCTAGAGAATCATCATTTCTTAGCAGTGGATATTTATCTTGTTTTCTTATTTCATTTATTTTTCAGCACTTCTGTACTCTGAAAACCTGCTCATACCATTTGGCTTTTCAGCAATTAACATTGGCCTAAGGGCAAACTGAGTGAGGGAGATGGTTTCAGACCAAAGCATATACTACAACTGTTGCTTTACCACACTTCCTTACAGAGGTTTGTCGACAGAATTTCATGAGTCCTGATGTTTTTATTCAACATCTACCTCTCTCAGCTGTATGGTAATATTTGTAAGACTTTGAAACAGAAAAGCCCTATTTCCCATCCAATTCAGGAAAAACAAAACTAATACCATCTCTAAAACACGACTCTAGGAATTGATCTATATCCCAGAAGTAAATGAAGACTGGATCCAGGCAATGATTTACCCCTACCTCATCTTTAAGCCATTACAAAATTCAAGAGAAACAGAGGAAAAATCTTTTACTGTTTAACCTTTTAGCTGCAAGTCACACAGTTATGATTTATAAAGGAAATACATAAAAGTGGGTGGAGGCAAAAGACATATACTTGATACAATCTTTTAAAATCTCATTTGTTTGCTCCCTACAGTATACAAAATATGAAGTGCAAATTTAAGGCTTGTTTGTATTTATTTAACCTAAACATATCTGTCTCTTGCTTTTAAAAGGGCAGTATTTTTCAGAAGTGCCCATTTACTTTGATTGTTCCATTATTCTACGTATCTAGCCTCTGGTCCATACATTTGGACAATCCAAGATTAGTGATCAACAAATACTGATATATATTGCTGTATTTTTCTTTAGAGGTAAGATTCCCAAACCATTAAAATGCTTCCTTCAGTGACAAAAACACTTGCAAAAACACTTTTAAGATACTAAATTTGCATAAGAAGCAATGAGAAGCTATTTAGTTTAACAACAGAAAGAAGCTCTTTCCAATGATTTATTGATGTTTTTTGCCCTGATAGACAATGAAGTAGAGACAACAGTGCTTTGAGTGGTATTCTGAAGCACAGAGTCAGGAGTCTTCTCTTCAGAAACTCCCTACTTCACCTTGACCAAGCTAATCTGAACACTGGCTCCCCATCTTTACAATGTGCTGACAATTCCATCCTACAAAGCACTAGTAGTGTGTAGGTATGATATTATATAAAATGAGACACACAGCTAGCAGCCTTGAGAGCTGTGAAAATACCAACAATATAATACCTAAACCAGATAGTATCTCAAGAAGAAGCCTTACTTCACAAATATGTTATTTGGAAAAAAAAATAAAGTAAAGCACATGTTAAAATTTGCTAACTGTTTTAGTCTATAGTTGATTATATCCAGTTGCTAAATCAATCTTTTCTCCCAAGACAAAAAATTCATTAAAAAATCATTTTGTCTCATTAGCTGGAGATGTTTCTATTTTGAGTTATACTCTTACCTGAGTTTTTTTAATAGATAGATTTCACTAAG
This sequence comes from Pycnonotus jocosus, assembly GCA_013400435.1. Lineage (NCBI taxonomy): Eukaryota > Metazoa > Chordata > Aves > Passeriformes > Pycnonotidae > Pycnonotus > Pycnonotus jocosus. The sequence goes on along the minus strand of VWYP01001232.1, from coordinate 20,713 downwards.
AATTTGTAAAAACATCTGTAATAAAAGCTTGGTCCAGTGAAACACTTAATTCATGCATAACTTGAAACATGAGAACAATGTCACTGAATTCAGTCCAGCTGGCTAGGTGTTTATGGTTACATCCATGTGGCCATCTATGGCCTCTCAACTGAGGTCACAAATTTGCAAGGTTGTCCTGTGCTGCCATGCATTTACACCACATCATGGAGAAGGTTACTCTAATGACTGAAGGGCCAAGAACAAGTCTGTCAGCACACACAGTATGGTTTGCCTGAAGACAAATGACAGGGAAAGAAGGGCATGGATACCACACTGCTGCCTGGCACCACACAAATACAAAATGAAAAGCAGACAGAGGACTGCTGACGTTCTGTGTCACACCCTCCGTGTCACAAACACAATATTAATGCAGAAAACGTCCAGCACAACAGCCACAAAGAGAGCTGTTGAAAAAAATCCTACCACATTTAGAAAGAAGAGAAAGGAAGCACTGATGCATTTTGTCAGAAATAACCAACATAAATAGCTCATACATATATAAATTCTTCCATTCCAATTTTGCATCATCTTTTAATATCATTTGGTGAAGTCTTACACTTTTGTCATCACTGCCATTCAGGGGGCTTTAACATAACAATGGTCATCATCAGGACAGTTTCTGCAGTACGTGTTAAGGTCTGGCTTCAATACAAACAAGACAAGCTTACTCCATCCCACTCATCTACCTCAGCCAGCAGGAACTGGAGGACAATTCAATGCCTCAACAGCCAGCTTTAGTGGAGATGGCTTTAGAAACCAAGCCCTGGCTGCTTGGCATTTACTATCTTTCTCACATCCTCATTTTCAGTTAGGAATAGCTTGCTCTCATGTTTGACAATATATATTTCACATTTGGTAATTATTCTTCATCACATTATCATAATGTACCATGTCCTAAGGGCAACAGCCCTTTGAGATTCTGTTCTCCTGCCCTCTCCCATTAATACAGGCCTACTGGCTGTTTTACATGATTGAGGTTTGACTCACAGAAATACAAATAACATAAATTTAGGCCACTGGCTTTTTAATCTCCCCTTGGCTCCCCAGCAAGGCAGATGACAATATTCTAATCTGTTTTCCATTATAATTAAGGCTCTCATTTAGTTTATGGTTTTATAATTGAAGCACCACCCCTCAAGAAAAATCACAGGTTCTTTTCCACTTCACAGGAAAATCAGGAAAATTCTGTACATGGCAGAAGGGGCAATAGACAGTAACAAAAAAGACATTTATAGAGAAAAAAAGGACATGTTCAAAAATATTCACACTTCTAAGGTGATAAAAAGCATGTCCACACAGCACAACCGGGAACATGTTAGAGAGCATTGAGCAAGCTCCAATTTTCTTTGCATCTGGTGCAATAAAATGAAGCACTGCTCCATAAACATATGAGAAGAATTAGCATGCCTCACTGTGCAAGCTGTTTTGTCCTACTGACAGGGTCATCTGCAGCCAATTCATTTGACACCAGCAATGGGTAACCCATGCCATGCCCTGTGACATGATTTAAGCATGCTCATCACAGTAAACATAGCTCCAGATTTAAAATAGAGTTTCCCTTATCTTTAACTTTTCCACAAAGGTTGAATCCTTATGTTGACTGGAGAGCTCTGTATTTATTGGCTTTCACTAGTGGGATGTAGCCAGTTTGTCTCTTTACAGCAAGGAAATATGAACAGGTGAGAAGAATATGAGAAAGGTGAGAAGAAGAGATAGGCCAGAGGCTGATCTACTCATCACATACAGAAAAAACTTGGGTTTGTTCTGAATAACATGATTTAGTTTTCAGTAATACCAGAAGCCAGAAGTGTGTGTTTGTTCTTTCTGTTGTGAGTCATTAATGCTATTTCAAAAGCGAAAATCTTCAACTAGACTACTGTCCACCTAAACGCGCGATGTTGGTTGAAAAGAACACAGATAGAAAATGTCATTAGTCTTTTCATTAGTCACAGACAGGATAAAATAGCATCCCAAGGAAGAAGAAAGTGGGAATACAGGATTTTTTTTTCCACCACTTCCAGGAAAATAAAGGGAGGGAAACTTGAGGCAGAAACAGCAAAGTGGCACACAGACAATCTGGCACTTACATCATGAGCAGTGAGGACAGGACTGAACTGTAGAACAGTAGTTAGGGTTACTGCATAAGCCAAAAAATATCATCTGTCAGCATGGGCAAAGCAGGCATGATAACAGCAGTGTGAACAACGAAGTGAGGTTAAAGGACTTCCCATTCTTTCAGGGTGCCCAGAGCTCCTGGAATACACAAGGGCCAGGATCACAGAGCTGTTGGAAGGTTATATTTGAAACAAGCGTTTGCCAAAAGAAGTACTATTATATCGTCATCCTGGGGGGCATTTCTGACCTGCATTTTGCCAAGTAGCTGTGCTTTTCCCAAGCTTCTGGAGTATGCTCAAAGCTGGTGTGTAGTGAAGCTGATGCTATTGTAGCCGACAGGTGAGCTGACCTCTCTGAGGGAACACAGAGACACACATCTTCATTAAAATAAGGCAGTCCCTGTTATCACAAGGTTGCTCCACAAGTCAGAACATGGCCCCAGCAAAGACAATGATAACAGGGTACTCTAGGCCCCTTCAAACACTATCTTTACAAACCAGGATATGGGCAGCATTAAACAGTAGCTAACTGCTGTTTACTGTCAGAGACACATTTTAACATCTACACACCATATGTCACTTTCTACATCCCCACCCTCCCACATATTTTAAGTTCAAAAGAGCTGTCAATCCTTATCTAACCTTTAGTTTTTGGGAAGTGGTTCAATATTATTTTCCCTTTGGTTCTCAGAGATCTCTGTTTAGGTATTACTCCAATGATATATAAAAATAATTATGAAAAGATGTTGCAAGAAAGTTGTTTCAATTTGATTCCAGAAAAGGGGTTAAAACAACTTCACTTCAACTACAGCAGTGTTGATTAGGAAAGAACTACACTACGAGATGATTATGACTTCACAGCTAGGGCAGAAATTTTTACAGGAGTTACATGAGAGATTTACTCTCTGCCACATGGATGATACAAGAGAGAACGCACATAGCACTGATGTTCAAGGGGAATATGGGAAATCTGTATCTGTTGCACAGTATATGTCATCCAGTGAAGCCCACTGTTGGGATGGCTCCAAAACTTCTCTGTAGAAATAGCGTTTAATATTTTTGTTATTATTATTCTGACAAGAGCAATAAATGTCTCAACTTTTCAAAAAGTAAATAGAACTAGCTGTTAACAAAGCTTCAAACTGAAATTATTTCACAGAGAGGAGAAAAAAAACTTTGGAATCTTCTACCATGATTTTTTTTCCTATTCAAAATAAAATAAAATAAAATAAAACTGGGTATTTTTACTCATTTACTCATTTTCTTAATTGTTATTCTTCAACTTCCCAAAACTGCAAGAGGTTCTGAAATTGCAGATTAATAAAAGGAAGAGACTAAAAGACAGATATTGTGAATTTCAAT
>VWYP01001232.1:0-17174 GCA_013400435.1 Pycnonotus jocosus | reverse complement strand
AATGCAAGGAAAAAGATAGAGATGAGAAAAAACCTGTTAGGCCCACATCATTTTGATGTAGCTATTTCATCAGTGCTTTCCACAAATGGAAAAAAAAATCAGGTAAACATTGTTCTACCTTACATCATGTTAAAGGTAAAAACTGTGAAGTTGTTTCAATTTTGGTAAAATTATTCTGCCAGTTTTCAAGACAATCTTCTGAGATATCTGGCTGATCTATCTGGCTTCCTCAAACAGCTGAAAAATGTAGGAAGAGGAGACAGGTTTGAACAGGTTTTCTCAAATGCAGTGAAATATTTCCAGATTATTTATATCAACAATATGATACTTACTGTTTAAGCCATAGCAGAAAAGGCTGTAAATCAGTTTGCATAACCCTAAAATCTGACCACCAACTACTAACTGAGTTTTCAACTCAGTTTTAATAGTACTTAGAGGTCACATACCCCAGTGTAACAGTGAACAGACAGAATTTTTTTGCCAGACAAGCTGCAATGCCTCTAAAACAGATAAGGCTTGTCAATATACAAATTCATTCACAAATAATATCTATAAAAGTACTTAGGTAAATTGATAAAAATACATTATGCACATTAATGAGTTTGATTAAAATTAAAAGAAGGCATCATATTTATGTTTAAACTACAGTCATTGTGGCTTTGGGAAGAAGAAAATTAAAAATAAAATAGGACTAAGCTAGCAATGGTTAATGCTCAGTTTCTGAGCCATAAAATCTTAAAGNAAAAAAAAAAAAAAACAAAAACTGAAGACCTGGATGGTTTAGATATGTATATATGCTTCAGAATACACAGAATGCTACAGTATCTGAGGATCTTGTGTCATAGTGATGCGTTGTTATTTGCCGCTCATGAAAAGCCTAATTAGCACAATTATCTTCTGCACTAGGTGTGGTACCTTTAGAATTAATTCACATCATACAGTGGATGTCAACACTCCAAAGTCTCACGAATTCCAGGAAACAGAAAATTTACCTGGTCAATAATAACTTGTTTTGCTATATTGTTGAATAAAAATGAGATGCAAAATGATGGCTGCACCATTGTTTAACTCTTGAGTGGAATTTCAAAGATTTCTTGTGATTCTGCAGTCAAAATCATGCTCCAGTCTTCCTGACACATGGGTCAACAGAGGCCCTTGAAATAAAGGAATCCTAATATCTAGGAATGAATGCTAAACTTAAAAGTCAATTTAAAAAACCTAACCAGGAATTATGGCAAAATACTCTTAAAGAGAAGACACAGAAGTAAAGGATCACTGGTAAATGAAGCAGCAATAAAAATTAAACTATTTTATGATAGAATTAGGGCCATAGACACAAAATTCTGACTGATATATTCTATAGTTAGAACAACCAAATTAATCCAATATAAAGATAGATGGGAAATTTTTTAGAACACTCTCTTGATACTGGGTTTTGAAGTTGTACTTGTCTGCCTTTAAGACACTGAGAAGAAATTGAAAAAATGGAAACTACTCAAAGCTAAATTCTTCCAAGTGCCTGGGCTGGATGCAGACACCCCTTAGTTATCTAAGTTTTCCATTTTACAGCTGGAGAAATAGAGGAAAAGACTGAGGAACTCCCCTCTGGATCCCATGTTAGTGGTTTCTCAGGAGCTGCATGATGCCCATTAGCTCATACATCTTCTTCACTGCAATGATTTTAAACATACATTGCACAATCAGAAACATGATCCTGACCTAGTGCAAAGTCATGAGGCAAGTAAACAGAAGACAGAGCCCACTGTAGTGGAAATAAGACCCAGACAGAGGCAATGAATGCTAAATCCAGATCTGACCACAGGACTTGCCATTCTGCCTCAAACTTGATATCCACTGGGCCTAATCCAGTGTCTCCAGCAGCGGCCAGCACCAGATGCTTTGGTGAAAGATACAAGATCCCCACAGATGCAGGATAATCTGTCTTCCTCGAAAGTCTCATCCTAATCCCTTTAGTTATAGATTCCCTTAAATCCTGATGCATGAGGGTTTTTATCCCTTCAAATACTCTTTTTTAGCACTACTATCATAACTCTGGATATTCTTGTTATCCATACAAATGCCCCTTCCCTCTTTGATGCTTACAAAATTCTTGATTTCATCTTCACCCAGAGTAAATGAGTTCTACAGTTTATATAGGAACCTTTTGGGAAGTGTTTCTTTCTTCTTAAGAGATGGGAGAAACCGTAGTCTCATGATCTTTCTTTCCTGCATGCCTCTGCTTTTTCTTTTTTCCTCTTTCAACCACATACTTTATCATTTCTACTCTCATCTGAGTCCTCAGGTAAACAATCACTTCAGATACATTTATGTCACTAGCATTTCTCTCTGCTTTTATCTGGGCCTATCCAATTCTGCCATATTTTTTTCCTGGATGGACTTTCTAATACCCAATAAATTTTATAGAACACCACACTGCAGGCTGAGACAATGGCTTTGTATGTGATTATTTTTTTTTCTAGATTTCTTCAAAAGGAATGTACCTCACAGTTACCAAATCCGAGTCCATGAAATTCCTTAAGGCTCCTCTAGACTTGATTAACAAGTAAACTACAAAGAGGTTATCTACCACTAACATGGGGTTGCTGCCTCATTTCTCCTTCCTCTTTCCAGATAACTAATAAATACATTACACAACAGTGGATCTAGTACAGAAACTTGTGGTTATTAACCTTTTGCCATGATGAAAATGGACCATTTGCTCTTGCTTTATCTCTTGCCTCTCAGCTACTTTTTGATCCACTATATTGCATTGCCTCATGGCTACTTGGTTTCTTTCAGAGGAGATAGTATCAATCTACAACCTTCAAAAAGCTATGCATGACTAGCCTCAAAATCACACAATAGCTTACTGATCATGACGTATTAAGACATAATAACAATTCTGTTTCTATCAGTGTCCAATTTCTGAGCTAGCCTGATTCATGATCATGAACTTTAACTCCTGAGTTTCTAGAAAATTTCTTTTTGCAAAAAATTTCTCATCCCATTTCTTGACTACTGTAATGAAGAATTTTAAAGAAACAGAATCTGGTAATATGAGCTTCAGGAAAAACCCTCAAGAGCTGGAAGTGTTGAACAGTATCTCTTCTGACACCATGTCAGACATCTCGTGAAAGATGCATTTAACATCCCCCCTATTCATTTGTTAATTCTCAAAGAATTTTAGGACAGTAGCCAGACAAAGTTTGTTTTGCAGAACTATGTGATTAGCTATGGATTATTATCTTCCAACTCTTCTTTCTATTTCAGAGTTACTCCAGCTAAGATTTATCAGCAAGTAGTCCCACACAGCTCCTCTAGAACCTTTTTAAAAGGTATGGTCAGAATTTCTACCCTGCCATCATCTACCCTGCCATCAGCTAGCCCATTTTAAGCAGCTTGTGGGTTTTGTTATAAATTCAGCTGAGTCATACTTAAAACACCTTCAAAACTCTTGGATATATGCCATTTGGACATGATGACTTCTTTTGAAAATTTTGCTGGTTTATAGTTTTAAAACTATGGGTTCAAAAAACAGCCTCCACTTTAACAGATCAATGAAACATTGAGAGAAAACAAGTGTAAATAATCAAATGTCTATTTTAAAGTATACATGAATTGTATAAGAAATTTCTTTTTGAATGGGAAGAGAAAGGGAGAAAGCTCAGACAAAATAGAGGCAGAGCAAAAATAGACAAGCTATTCAGGGCAGATATCATACCAAGGATTACTTTGGCAATTGCAAAAGTCATACCAATGGCTACTTTTTTTTTTTTTTAAGTGCCTCACACATTTCGTTTCATTTCCTCCAGCTATAATATCTATCCTTTTGAAGAAAAGAGAGGTTTAATAACAGCCTGAACACTATATACCAGTATCCACTTTCTGGGAAGACCTATGTATATTTATGTTTTAAAATGTAAATTTTGAGAGCTTCACATGTGCTCAGTTGCCACTGTTCTATTCCTTTGAGTCCTATGTAGTTGAGAGTCTGTGAGAGAAGGTTGGACAACATGCAAGTCCCTCTAAGAAATTGTCATAATTAAGGTTTGAAAAACTTAATGGATCAGTGTGAGCACAGGATATAATTTGAGATGGTCAGCATAATTTTGTTACCTGCAGTACCAAAAAGAAGTAGCAAAAAATTTCTCTATGGACCATTGCTAGTTGCTAGCGACAAGGAGGACGAAGAGATGAGGAAAGTAGACCAAGATTTCAAGGAGTTAAAAGACAGGGAAATAGACAAACCCTTTCAGAAAGAGAATATGATGTGGAGAAGGAAATATGGTTCCTTTGTCAAATCACTAATAAAAATACTAGCAAGAAATTGGGAAACATATCTCACTTGTTTCAGTAAATAAATGAATTTTTTTGTGTGTGACTAAGTGCAAAGTTAAAGGTTTATGTTGTATTACTATACTTGTTCCACCATATATTTTATATGTTGGTTCCAGAAACTTGAAGTTTCACAGTATTGGAAAAGTGGATTTTTTTAAAAAAAGAGAAACAATTCTATTCTCTGTGCACTTTTAAATGGCAGACTGTAGAAGTTGTACTTACCTAAGCTCACAAATCAAAAGGAAATTCTGCTGCTTCCAACTTCCACACCGACCAAAAACCTCCCTTGAACTCGTAATTCCAACTGCAAATATTGTGAAGCATAAGAGAGTACACAGGCCAAATCCTTCCATCTTTGTAAATCTCCTGAATTTGTATTGTATGTTTTCATATTGTTAGCATGATCCGACAAGGTCACCATTCAATGCCATACGTGATGCTGCTGCACCATTTTGGGAATGGATTTCTTACTTCCCCTGCATCTGGAAAGTACACCCTCATGGGAAATATTGGTTTACATATAATTTTAAAGCAAAAGCTGATTTCCAATAAAGACTGTAATTGCAAAGGTATAAATTTATTCACAAATACCAGACAGCACTTAAAATTTTCGGATGTTTCTGGCACAATAGTTATATTACAGTGCCATCCACTGACTCTCTCCTGCAAGTACGTGCACTTACACACACAGCTGCTGTTCTACATTGAGTTGGCTTAATTCCCACTGAAGGGACAACCATCCCCAGACAGATATATTCCCAATTCATTTCCTTCTGCAATGATAACTGTGAAATTTACCCAGCTCACAAAGGAAAAGAAATAATTTCTGTAATAGCCTTAATGGGTTTTTAGAGACTCTGGCTAGCAGCCAAGAGAGACTTAGACATGGCTTTGCAGGCAGCATGAATACAGAGGTTACTTTCCTATGTGTGTGTGCATGTGTGTTGTGTGCATGTGTATTGTGAGATATGTTTCAGGCAAAAAAAAAGAAAAAATATTAATTGAACTCCATCAGCACTGATGCACCCACCAATAGTTTTTCCTCACTGACATCAAGGGATACGAATGAAAACTAATTGTGCTTCAAAGAAAAGGCAAATCACAAGTCTGTTGTAGGATTAGGTTTTTCTTTCATTAAGATTGTTGAAATAAACAGCAAGAGAGCTGTTATGGATTTTTTCATGTATCCTTTAGTTCCAGTTTTTCTATTGAAATATGAGACTATCATGTTATTACAAAAGAAGATCAAAGAAAAGAATACACTAAGAAAGCCTGAAAAGCTTTCAAAAAAAAAAAAAGGCACCAAAATACAAAATATTAAGCTTACTTAAATAAAATTCACTGAAATAGTCCTTCCAAATATGTTCTCAATATTTCAGTTACAAAGAGTTCAATAACAACCTCTTACAATTAGAATTTCCTACTATGTGCTTTACTCATATTCTCTTTCAAATGAAAGCAGAGCATTTAAAGACTGATTTTAAAATAAATTATTTTGACAATTCAGAGGCTGCTACATTTAACAGCAAATCACATTTTCTCACTTTTTGTTAAAACACATGTTCATTGACAAGCACATTGCATGCCAGCACGGGTGGATGTGTCCAGACACCAGCACAAACACTGCAGAGGCTCTGCAGAGCTTTAAAAACCCTACAGAGGAGGATCTGGTTTTGTGACAACTCCCATACTTGGTCGCTGAGGGTCACTGAGGGTGAATGAGCCATCAAGAGCTTCAAATTAAAAGCAGGTTAGGAAGAAAGGAGCCTGAGGAGTACAAGGACAGTCCAGCTGGTTTGACTATTTTGTGGCAGTTCCACACCACACATGCATCCACGTTCTCACAGAGACTAAGGGGTCACAAAGCACGACGTTCTGTGGTCCAGCATGCCTGCAAAGCATACAGTGTGAACAGAGCTTTAAAAAGCCTCGTCTGTGGCAGACAGACTGTCATTGCTACCAGATGGATTTAAAGTCTGTTTAGCCACAGCCTCATTTTTAGAAGTTGATGGCCACAAAACAGGCAGAAGAAATGAGCCAAACTTAATGCACATCCTCAAATTATCTGTTATAAATACCTGATCTGGCCATAGAGATGGTCAGGGAGAAAATGTGATACACTTCACCAAGTGTATGTCCTGTATGATTTGCCAGTCTCTCAGCCCCCTCTATCTTTTAATCTTTAGCCCCTTTGGTATTCTGCCGTTGACAATCGTCTGTGACACACACTCTCATGTTTCCCAGTCCCACCTTCACTGACTGTGGAGTCACCTTAATGCTGCTTCCACACTGTGAGCTGGCTGCCTTCCCACATGTGAACTTTTACCAGCCAGGTCTACAGTGAGCCAGGAGCCATCCATCGGACAAAGGCTGTAGAGCATCTCAAGCACCAGCCACTATTGTGCCACTACTGCCATTCAGTACCTGATCATTGCTTCGCTGTATGACATTATCTGCTACTGCTCCTCTCTGTGAGTAATTAAAGAACACACCCAAGCAACTTGTCAGCCACAAAGTACTAGAGATTTCTGCAGTCTGTGATCTTTAGGTACAGATCAGGTAATCTACATATCTATTACCATTTATATCAAAAGGGTTTCGCACACTAATACTGATGTAGTGCCTATAAGGAGGAGTTTTAATAATGGCTAAACTCCATTACTTTATGGAAGCTGGAAAAATTTCTCAAGTGAAAAAAAAATGTTGAAACAGAGTTGTCCCTAGGAAGCTGGGTTCTGGTTAGTATTGCAGATAAAACCCACCTTCCTAGGACTCAGGTTAGCTCAATGATACCTGACTCCAGGGTCCAACTATGCTGAAAGTCACTCATATGAAAACAAGAAAGTGGTAAGACAAAAAGCTATAAGATTTGAAAGAGAACGGAAGAGGAAATCTTTGTTTGCAAAGACAAAGGTCATGAAGACTGCATTTATGCCTGAATTCTGAGATGCTGCCTTTTAAATTACTCGTTTTATTGTTACAGGAATAGATTGGTTTTATTTCAGCTAAATGCCGTATTTTCAACCATCCTGAATTTTTTTACTCTCAAAATAGATGACTTATTTTCCACAATATCATCAGAAGCATAGACTAATTTTGTCCTCACAGGAAACAGAAGTCCAAATTCACTGATTTTGCTTTAAACAAAAATTCTTGCTCAGACCTATAGTCTCAGCATAGAAGAGATTAAATGATGGTTTAAGCTCAATCCTCTTGAGACAAGTACTTAAAGGTGTTCGAACATTTCTTCTTTATCCCTTTTCTAAGAGCTACAGTGCTAAAAAGAATTTTCTTCCTCACAGACCACTGAGGTCTGACAGATAAAATATCAAAAATTTGCTGGATTTTAGGACTCATGAAAGTTGGAGACTGAGTACATGCCTGAGAAGCATACCATATAGATGCATTTCTGGTGGCAAAATTGCCACAAATCCACAGTAATAATATTTTTATATTTAATATTTTTTCCAGCACCTGGAATCCCATCTTCCATTTTCCCTGCTTTTTCCAATATCCATTAATGTCTTTTGCTACAGCTCCTACATCGTATGTATATCAGTTGGCCAACATATATTACTGTTATCTTTTAGGGGGAGGAAACTCAAAATAACTTTAGAATAGCCACTAAGAACAACATGCACCTTACACGGCCTCATGTGTCAAAACTGTAAAATGAATGGCTGTGATTGAAGATAATATGCTCTGTCTTAGGTCCATAACCTTCAGTGTCACATGCCCACCACAGCTTATTATTCAAAACTCCTGCAAACTTCCCAGGTCTAGCCCGGCCAGGTGAAAATCTGGTGCCCACAAGTACATGCAGACTGTCATTTGAAGGAAGCTCTCTGCTTGATTCCACAGTCACCATGTATCTAGGTAGCAACCCCAGACACGAAGCCCTAGGCGAAGCAGAAGGCCATGCTCTAAAACATGCAGAAGCCTATTTCCCTAAGGACTCTGGAAAGCTTTGTATGGTTAATATGCTGCCAGGCATACCCAGGCAAGGTTTTCCTCAGCTGCTTGCAATGCCCAGGAGGTGGACAGAGTGCAGAACACATCATGTCACAAACACTTTTGTGGCCACTTGTCAGGAAAACCATATAGATATAACCAACAAATCTTAACCTTAAATTTAACCAACTAAAACCCCACTCAAACTTTTCTTAATGTTTTGGGCTGGTTTTCCACTGAGTGTTTATAAGATCACTACTTTACCAATGAAACTATATTCTGATTAGGTTTCCTTATCTAAATTGCCCATGTTGCATTACTGTTTGGTTCTACTTGCATAAAACACAATAGCAACGTGTATTAATACCTCTTCCAAAGAGACAGTGGAAAGACCAAGCCCACACATGTTCAAATTTATGTCATTGTCTCCCCATCATGCAGGTAGGACAGTTTCTCATTTTCATTCCAATTTCTCAAATAAATTAATCCACCTTATTTACAGATTATAGTTATACTCATCTACCTACATGTTAATAGATGTGCACTGACCTGCAATGCTGTGTTCTCCAGCCACTTTTATTATAGTCACAGAAATGTTTTTTCTGGCATCATCTTATTGGAAAACTTTAGACCTTTCCTATTTTGGTCTAGCTTCAGGATTATGCAAGTCCTCTATTAGGATGTCTACCAACATTATTTCTCCTTGATCCTAAAATTCTAAAATCATATTTTATCCTATTTAATTCAGCAGGTGATATATAAGTGTTTCAAATCTGACTAAATGAAACATTATATGCACATTGTTTTTGCAGCAAGTCCCATAAAAGATGATGACACAGAAGTATACTCTAGATTGATGTAGTGTGCTCAGAGCTTCACTTCTGAATGTCAGTGTGTGGGTCCGATGTGCCCAATAGCCAAATACCCATCCAGCTCCTCACTCACACCTGCTCCCCAGTCAGGCAAGGTAAGAAAATAGGGCCAGAAATTTTCCTGTCTGCATAAAGAGAATTAGAAATGGATTCAGGTAGCAAGAAACAAAGACTTCAGATATCCTTTCCCCTGCACAGCATGAAGTCTGGCACTCCAGTCTCCTGCCTCTCCTGGAGTGGCAATGGAGTGAATGGGAGAAGTGTGTGTTCAGTACACAGCAGTTCCTCTCTGGTCCCCTTCCCCCTCCCACGGTTCCACTGCTCCATCAAGGACTGCAGACCTTCAGGAACTGCCTTTTTTCACCCTTTCTTATCCAGGTTTTCCTGAAGGTGCCACCACCTTGGCTGCAGGGCCCAGTCATGTCCTGTAGTGGAGCCACTGGGGCTGGCTGGAACGGGCTGTGAACAGCCACTCCTCACAGAGGCCCCTGAAGCATCTGGGCAGCTGCATCTAATACAGTCAAAAATATCAGAATTTATATATATTAAAGCCAGAAGGAATCAGAAAAAGAGTCAGTCTAACACAAAGCATTATGTTTTACTCAGATATGTTCTGGTCTAACTAGAAGCTTGCATTTATTAGGACAAGAGAAAAAGGCCTAAAGTTGCATCCATGGAGGTTAAGGTTGGATATTAAGAAAAAGTTTTTTACAGAAAGGGTGATTTGGAAGCACTGGAATAGGCTGCCCGGGGAAGAGGTGGAATCATCATCCCTGGAATGCAGCACCTCAGACTCGCCAGCACTGCTAATACACTGCTTTGGGCATCCTGAAGTTCTTATAACATTCAGTCCCCAGGTTCTTAATATTACTTATATTTCACCAGATCTCTGACAGCACAACATTGGTCACTATTTTCTCAGCTGTCACCAATTTTATTGTTTTTTCACTAGATTTGAACAACTGAAATAAAGCTTGCTAGGTGAAGGTCTGTCACCTACATGTTTCTAATCTCCTACTTTCTAGGCACTGTTTGCCTCAGATCAGCAGCCACGTCCTTTGGGGATTTTGCCTCTAATAGTCCATTCTTTTTTCTCCTATAGAGATTATAGGTCCATGAATAGGAAAAAACCCTATAATTTTCTATATACTCACTTGTTTAGTTTTTAATTCTTTACCAACAATTTTCTGATGGGCATTCAAAAGTTGAAATGAAAAAGAAACATTAAAATCCCTTTCTACAAGATTGGTATCTAAAGAGCTAGGAAGAAGAAATTCATCAGAGCATTTACCCAAGAACATTCACTCACTATTTTCATTCTTTCAACAAGTATACAGTAAACAGAGACAGCTACAGTAAAGGAATCAATAACAGCTTTACTTAAGAGAAGTAAAAAACCTAGTCAGCATTAAAATATGCAATTTTTAAAGCCCCTTTTTTTAGTCCTACTAAACAAAGTGCCACAATGTCATCACAAGAAGCAGACACAGAATTAGACCCACCTGCACCAGCACCCAATGCAGCATTCAGAAGAGAATCCTTCTCCTTACACTAAGGATGCAGAAATAAGGAACCCACAATCTAAATGCAGGGTTAATGCAGCAAAAGCTCTAAGATAACTCTCAGGGCTGCTCAACAAAACAGCTTGAAACTAGAGATGTGGAGCCCTTTATCTACTCTTCGTTGCAGGGATGCCCTTCCCTTTAGCCTTGAACTCCTAACATGCACCAACCCTCACAGTACCATCTGAAGATCTACAGCAATGTCTTATTGTTCCCATTACCTGAAGCTCAGCCACATTTCCTTTCACCCAAATCCCACATTACTAAAATGCACCTCACCTCCAGCCATCCCAATGTGCGTCACCCCATAGCCCAGATGCCTCTCCCAGCTGCACAACAAGATTATTCTCAAGGAGATACACAACCTCTCCTCTGTCTGGAGAGTTTTCCTGATCCTGAACAGAATGGGCTGCTCAGCCACAGGCTTGTTAACAGAACAGAGCACACAGTCTGTATTCAGTGAGCAAAAGAAACACTTCAACCGTTCATCACACTGTTCTTCAGTGAATTCTAAAATAATACTGAGTAAGTGTGATTCCAGGTCAAGGTGTGTGTACAGACAGACAACCTTTGTGGGCTGAATGATAAGAAACTCTAGGTTACACTGTGGAGACCATTAGGTCACCATGATGGACAAGGCAGACAACAACTAATATAAAGTATACTTGAATTACCTGTACATGGAACTTTGGGAAGCATCCATTGATGGAATAGTGTCAATCCAATATGCAGTGCTTTAGAAATTCCACCTTTTATTTGTGTGTCATCATATTTTTTCAGCTGTTTCTTTTAATGTAGTTGCCCTGGTTCATGCATCAATTTATAGTTCTCCTTTTCTTTCTTGTGTTTTTTTGCTGTTTTGTTGTGGTTTTGAGTTTGGGGCTTTTTTGGTGAGGTGGGGATTTTTTTTTTTTTTTTGAGGTGGGGGAGGGACTTTTTGAGTACTTACACCACTTTTTGGATACCACTTCTTTTTTTGGCCCTCAGCCCTTACCTGCCACAAGCACAGAAGTGGTGCTACCCACTCCTGGTGAGCAGTAGTACTGTGTATGCCCTCTTCAATTCACTCCACAAAGGAAAGGAAACAGCTTCATATTAGAGGTGGATGCACTTAGAAGGATTCATATTTTTTAATACAGAGAACAAATCCTAGGATGATGTACTAGTAAGTTTTAGCTCTTCTATATCGAAATAATCCATAACATTATGTCAAAGAAGTGCAAAATCGTGACTGAATGTCATCACCAAGAAATAAAGGCACAGAAGGTTTAAGTTATGCCAATTTACACATCAGAATAATGAAAAAAAAAAAAACAACAAAAAACCAACCTGTTAATGGCTTTCTAGTCATTTCGATTAGATTGAGTCATTGGTTATTATCCTCGTACACTGCAGTACAGTGATTGTCATGGTACATAGAACACAGCCAAAATGGAGACAAGTAGATTTGAGATGAAGAGGCTTGGCTTTTATTATTCCTCACCCCAAATTCTGTCTAAAATGTTAGGCATATAGTTGTATGTTTCTCATGTAGTTCATATAGTAGTTTGCTCTGATGTTGAGCTCTTTATTCTATTACTAAATCACAGATCTCAATTATGTTCCATTATTATATTGAAATATTACAGTATTCTTAAGGCTCAAGTGACTACAAGAGACACAAAAATATGCTCCACTGTACATAGCGTTAAAACTAATTGGCCTCCAGATACAGAAAAGTGGAAATGTACTGTAGATAATTAGGTCAGTCTTGAGGGCCTCCTAGGCCTGCCTTTGACCCATAATATTTCTAACTCATGGATGCAGTTAGAGCAAAACTCTTATAATCCAGAGGGAGTGCAGATTTAAAGGTTTTTGCTTGTCATACCATTTGGTATTTTCTCAGTTAATAAAAAAAAACCCAAAAAACCAGAGATCAAAACTTGTAGGAATGAGGATTTAAATTGTATATTCATTTTGGCATTGTAACTGAGCCTAACAATATTGTTTTGCAGCTCAGAAGTGATACTGATTTATAATAACACTATATGTAATGCTGTGGGGCTTTGACAAATGCTAACACATTTGTAATTCCAAATTTAATTAATTTGTGGAATAAATATATTTCTCAAATCCTCAACACCTCACTTCACCTCTCTGCTCAACCTACTTACCAGTGCAAGTTCATTTAAAGAAATCTGAAGGGTATAATTCAGTAAAATGTGACTGCTTTTCTCACTGCTTTTTTAATGAGAAAATATAATAAAACTCCAATTTTTTTCCATGATTATTTAAAATCTAACACACTGCAAACCTACTACCATGAGCAATAAGGGGCATGTCTTGTTAGTGTTTTGTTCAACTGAGGTATGCACCCAACGTGTTGTCATGTGAGTTGTGCAGCAGCCTCAGAGAGTCTGGCTGGATGAAATTAAACTACAAAGACCTCACTCCCCAGCCTAATGCATACCAGATGAAATTGGGCATTCAGACCATGGAATCATACCAGAACCAGACAAAAGTAAACCCCATGGAAATGTGTACGGTAGGGATGTCAGATCCTTTAGCCTTAGAAGGATGTTGCTGTTATGCTGGACTGATTTACTGGTTAATATTGACATAGCCTGTGATGGTGTGCCAGTAGGCCCAGTTTCTGAGAACAGATCACCTTGACATGCTCCAACTTCACCATATACTTTCATAAGGCTAAAGCAGTAGAGTATTGTACATAACAGCATTAGCCTGGGCTAATGGAGCCCAGCAAGGCATAGATCCATGCCCAAGTACCCTACTTTCCATGTCTGTTTTATTATGTTTATTTTATGTTATAGTTTGAATCTAGTTTCCTCAATCCTGTTCACTATCTCTGACTGTAGTTCAAATGGACTGTGCAGGGTTACTTGGACATACCAAGTGCAATCAGTCTCTTGCCAAATATTGGGCAGGATGAATCTCCAGAGTAGGAAGTGAAACATAAGTCCTGGACTTTCGAATTGAATAAAAGCACAGGACTGAATAGTCAAGCAATCACAATCTGAACTGGCTTGGATTTTTTAAACTTGCTGCTGCTCTGAAAGTGGCAGTTTACCTAATGCCACAGTTTTAGAGTGAATGAAGCTCAAATAGGGCCACTCAACAAGGCCAGTGCTAATCCTGCTCATTCACACAATTTCAGTCACTCTAAATCTCATGGTCTATGATGCTTGCTTTCTCATTGTTTGCAGCATGACCTAACTCTTCCACAACTATAACACTATTTTTTTAAGAACTCAGTCTCATGATTAGTCTTGATCTGAACATCTAGAGCGGCCCTTGGTTTTCAAAAGCCATTAAGAATACAACAGCCTTCACTGTCTTCTTGGAGCTGCTAGATAGATGACAGAAGCCCTGAATCTCCTGAAGAATGTAGAAAAAAGATAAGAGAACAAAATGTCTAGTAAGCATTAAACTAAATAGCCAAAACAACAGTTATCTGTGGACTCAGCTGTCCTGCAAACTCAACTTCCAGGAAATATTAATGGTATGTGAATCACTGCAAAATATTCACTATTCCCGAATTCAATGTATTAGCCAGACATACTAAATAACTGGGTTTCAAATTGGGCTTGGCTAACTAGAGCTTCCATGGCTGGTCAGCTAAAAGTCTTCAGAGTCTCTAATCTAGTAAAAATAGAACTGGTCAGGTAGTCTTTGCCAAATGTATTATTCAAAGAGTACTCCTGTTGCTCATCAAAACTGTTCTTCAGCAAAGAGCTTTTAGCAGCATTTGACCAATTGTGTAGCTGGCTGAATAAATTAATTAATGTATAATAACAATATTTGCTGAATAATTTATTTGAAGAAAATTCTTTCCAAGTTGGNAAATTCCAGTAAAATCTAAGTCATCACCTAATTAAAAATAATTAAAAGTCTGTTTACAAAAATTTGCCTTATTTTTTGGTACATGCTTTCTTGACATTTGAGTAACTCCAGTTCCCAGATAAAGTTATAACTGGATAACTTGTGCAGGAAAGCTGTTTCAGACTGCTCAAAGCTTAAAACTTGTATTTTCACTGCTATTTACACATCAAGACATGTGAAATATATGCTTCTCACAAAGGCCACCCCTGTATCCCACTTCCACTACCAAAACCCAGCCACAAAAAATAAATACATCCTGTCTTTTCTTACCTGTGGCATGCAGAATAGCTCAAGACACTTCAACAGAGGAGCTGTGTTGACATGTTCCACTAGAGTGAGAGAGGGTAATGGACACCAGGCATGGTGATGGGTCTAGGTAAGAAACGGCTGCTTAGCCAGCTGTTATACATAATAATCTCTACGTAAAATAAAAGTCATATATCTTACAACTTGTGGAACTGTAAATATATCTGTGAACAAAATATTATTTCTTTACAGTCAGAATATTTTTTCTGAGCAATGTCTTCCATGTTGTTTTTTCTTAAGTAGCCTTCAGATCTCTCTACTAGATATTCCAATGACACAGCAGACCAAATATGCCTTGAGTGAGTTTCTGCCCCAAGAGGAGGACAAAGTACGCAGAATGCCCAAAGTTTGAGAGGCAAATCTACAGTTGCATTTCTGATGAAAGTGCAATCTTTGTGTTTGTCTTGGGTCTCAAAATTATGACTTTTTCCACTAGCAGCATCTGATCTTAATTTGAAATGTCAAAATACTGAATTGGACTGAACCTTCTGGAAAGTATCTTGATTTTGACTTAAGTTTATTTATTGACTTTCATATATGTTCTTACTGATACCTACCTCCCTGAAATCATTTTCTCTTTTGTCAAAATGTTGCATCAGTGAAAAAAAGTTTCAAAATTTGGTTACTGACTATTTACTTGAAATACTAATCACTTGTTAAATGTGTCTCTCAAATTTCCAGCAGGGCTTGAAGCATAAATGATACCTGTTTTTTGCACATCTTGTAGCTTTGTACTCCATTCTAGGGTCTTATTTAAAATTCAGTCTCTGTAACTGTACACAAAATGTACCACACATTGTTTGCAGCATCATCTTGCTGCTCACAGGATTCTCAGCTGCCATTAATGTAGAAGAATCAGTGACCATCTTTTATTATATCTCCGCATTGCTCCATTCATTAAAACTCCTTTTCCTTACACTCTCTTTTACTGATGAACACTTGACATGTCTCCTGGTTGTCTGCCAACCAGTCTTGCCATTATTACTGCCAGAACAACAGGACTTCAGGATCAGACTTTATTTAAATCCTGTAGCCTTTACCTCCCACTTCTCTTTTGTTTTAGTGGGCATTTTGTCTCCCTGAAGCATCCATTCAGAATTTGATCTCCCAGTGGTTAATCTCATTACAGATAATCCCATGTACTGAAAATCCTTCCAATAGGATAATCTTGTGAACAGCTTCCCTCTGCTGCCTTCCCACCATTCTTTCAGGACTGAATTATTTTGATCTATTAAATAAATGGATCTCACCTACATGTAATAGTTTTCCCTTTAGACTAATTGGTTGGTACTGAAGTACTAACCTCACACTTTGCATTGAGTCCTATATCTTTACTAGGAAATAAAGAACCAGGCTGATGTTTTGGTCACTCACCACTGACATACATGAAAGAACTGCAAGATGGCCAACTAGATTCCCACTCAAAGACTGGTAACAAAAGCAGGCACAGGCTTCTGAACAATAATACTACTCAATGCATTAATACCTATCCATTATCTGTAGAACATGGAGATGGTAATTGCTATTATAATTTCATTGTAAATTAACAACATATAAATCTAAATATAATTTTTCAACTAATATGTATGAGAGTATATTAATTTATAACTTCAAGACACACAATTCAGTATTGTAGCTGTAAAGTTTAAGCAATACCTGCTTAATGCAGTTCCATGCAAATAGGCACTGCAAATCAATTCGTAAAACTTTTGTCATGTATAAGTGAAATAAAATTTAAATTTAAACAGTCTCTACAGAATCCATGTTTATCAAATTTCTGTATTCGTAGCAATCCTGTTTACTCAAGGAAATATTATTCTTACTCTTGTATTAGAGTGAACAAAAATTCCACAGGTTTTAAGTAATTAACATACTCAAGATTTAAAGATTGAAATGTTGTTTCCTTATACAACACTTCTGCAGCTGTATGCATGCTCTACTAAGCATCTCATTACAATATTCCTGACAAGCACTCTATACCCAGTCTTTTTCATTACCAAGCCTTTGAGAACACTTGACTATTTTTCTGAAAGGAGACTGAACCAGGTAAGGATAGCTTTGCTTGCCAAATCAAAAAGTGGAGTCACATATTTGAGACCAATTGTATATTATTAAATGGAGACACTTTACATTTTTCCTAATTTATCTTTTAACATATGCTGAAAAATAATTAGTATTCAGGCACCAGATATGAATCCACCATACCCATTTCTCCATCTTCAGAGAATTGAAAAACCTAGTTTCTTCTGACATTTGATAGCTAACT
>VWYP01001230.1:0-21727 GCA_013400435.1 Pycnonotus jocosus | reverse complement strand
TAAATAAATAAATAAAGTAGTAGGACCTTGAAATAATATTTTAAAAATAATTAAATAAATAAAAAATAGGAGCTTTAATTAATTAAATAAATAAATAGATAGATAGATAAATGAATGAATAAATAAATAACTTCCCGAGTTCCCCACAACCCCAAATCCACCAGGCAAATCCATCACCTTTTGTCACCTGCTGTCACTTGCCTGTGGAAGTTGAGGCAAAGCCACCCCCAGTTCCTCCTGGGTGACACCGTCCCTGACTGCCCCATGGAAATTTCATAATTCTCATTTTCTCCCTGTTATTGCCTGTGGAACATGGTGTCCTTGCAAATAGCTGCAGCCAAGGGGGTTCAGCCATCAGCCAATTTATTTTATAAATTAAAATTAGCAAATTTATGAATTTGATAAAAATGCAAAACTTTGAGATGGATTTGAGAGTTTTGAGGCTGTTTCAAGGAGAATTTCCTACAACATTTTCAAAGCCTCCGTTCTGCATCCCAAACTTTAAAAAACATTTGAAAGCAGCACAAGCTACAGGCACTGCAGGTAAAGCAAGGCAGGAGAATTTTCCCAGTTTGCTGAGTGTGTTTGGATAAATCTGGGAGTCTCTGCGTGGCAATTTTTGCTCCAGCAGCCACTGCACAGAACCAGCTTTTGTATCCAATTTAAAAACATGAATGCTCCATCCTTACCCTAGAGCTTAAAGACAATTTACAGAAGTAGGGCACTATGAAGTATTGCCACAATAAACTGTTGTTTTACTTCCCTTTTACAGCAAAAATTAGGGGAACACTGCAACTCCTGTCAAGCCTTAAAATATGTTTGCAATAAAATAGAGGCCATTGGCTTTCTTTAATTTCAATGAGTTTCTTCATTATTCAAAAGCCCCTTTAAATCTTTCATAGATTCAAATCTGGTTTTTAAAGAAGAAATATATAATCCTTCAGTAATTAATCTAAGTGTCTGGCTAGTAAAAAATTGGGTATTGATGGTCCCCCTGTATTTTTGTCATGGAGGGGGAAAAGCATTTTAATTCTTCAAGCCTCGCTCATTGGTTCCTTTCTGTTGGCAGGAGTCTGAATAAATTATAAAATGCTTTTCTGGTAATACCCTTCCAGAATTAATGAAGGAACACCTTATAACTGGTTACTGTGAATTAATTAGGAATTCATCCTGGTGGCTGGAGATTTACTCGGATATGGAAGGAAGTCCAGAGAAAGTTGCTGTTTATTTAACCACATAAAATTCCTTAGTAAAGACTGAGTGAGTTAATAAAGACATGAATAATTATTTTTATACTTTCAGTGAATGACAGGAATGAACTAGATGTTAAATAATATCTAAACACTACACAGAATAGCTCTAAAATAGCCAGGCTGGGCTATTTTAATTAACAACAAGCAGCACTTCACTGCATGATTAGTCCCTCTGAAAACAACAGAAACAGAGGATTAATGTCCAGCAATGAGATTGCACAAATTCAGATTTCTGGACCCTTTGAGGAAGGATCTCCTGGATTTCAGGAGCCTGGCTTTGGTGGTTTGGGCACACACAGACACCAGGTGATGGCTGGAGGAGGAGGAGGAAGATTTTCTCTCATTGGCACAAAAATCAGTGAGTGGAATTACAGCTTCATCTGCTGCTTCTTGTGCGATAAGGGATGGACAGAAGGTGTTTTCTGGCTGTGTGAGTTAAAATAATGGAGAGAACAGGGTGTCTGAGAGAGGATTTAGGCAGAAAAGCCTGGTCCAGCTCATCCCAGCCAGGGTGAAGGAGAGAGAAGAATTTTCACGTTCTGCAAACCCTGAGTTGGGTGGGCTTTGGGCAAACAGACACTTCCAGGCTGCCTTTGACAAGCACAATTTCAAAGTGATCCAGACATGGAAGAGTTGTTGATGTCTTTGTTCAAAGAATTAGCTTTAAACAGAGAGAGAGAGAGGGGAAAAAAAGTCAAATGAGATAAAACCAGAAGAAATCGCAGTATGGGAGCTGACAGATATTTGGATTTTAGCAAAGCATTTGACTCCGTCTCATGAAATCTTAATTGAAAAATTAATTCAAGTCAGCTTGGCTGCAGACAATGGTGTGTGGGTTGAATATTGGCTGGAGCACAAATGAAAAAAGCGCTGATAAACAGCTGGTAACAAGATGGGTGGAAATGTCCAGAGGGGTAACAGGCACTGACTGTTCGTCTGAGTTTATTTTACATCTTCATGAAGGGCTTAGCAAAAAAGATACCATCAAGATCATAATTAACTACACAGATTTATGCTCATCCTAGAAGGTTTGAAGGGACAAAAAGGAGAGTGAAATTTAAAAAAAAAAAAAAGGATTGATAGGAAACACGGATAAAACATGGCCAAAATAGATTCATCAAGGGAATAAAATTATTTTACTGCAAACACAAACCCAGCACAAACCAGAGTAACTCCAAAGGTGAACAACAGTTTATCTTTTAGAGAATGGAACAGTGGATCAGAGAGCAGGAGGAAGCTACAGGAATTATAAAAAGCGAAATGCAAGTTCAGGATCCGGTGCCCTTTGCATCCAATGGAAGTGCAGCCACGGACTTCAAAGGATTTTGGGCACGGCTGGCAGTCCCAAAGCAGGGATTATCTGCAGCCTTGCTCTGCCCACTGCACGCAGCAATGAGAGATGCCCTCCCAGAAAGATGTTAAATTGGCAGCAAATCAGAGAGGAGACAGAATAAAAAATGAAGGGGTTTTGTGAGGACTGGAGTGGGAAGAAAAATGAAGGGAATTAAGCAGTTATAATTTGGCCAAATAAGGAATAAGCAGGAACACAATAACAGCTTTCAAATGTCTGAGGACATAAGCCTGTATAAAGGATAATAATTATTCACTCTGTTACATGGCAGAAGGAGTTTAACAGGTGAAAGGAATACATTATGAGGGAAGAAAGGCATTTGATGTAACTATCAGGAAATGCTGCATATTAAANCTCTGTTACATGGCAGAAGGAGTTGAACAGGTGAAGGGAATATATTATGAGGGAAGAAAGGCATCAGGAAATGCTGCATATTAAGCTGTTGAATAATAGAGGAGATGGAAATCCTGTGGTCTGGGATTTGTGAAACTCCGGCTGAATGCCGGCCATTGAAATGCAGGGAGGAATCTTTTCAATTCCCCAGGACACCGGGAAATGCATCTGCCTTGAAAAGATCAGGATCTTCTCCCGGCCCCTTCCTGGGCGAGCTCCGCGTGTTTGAAAGGCCACACCGGGAGATGCAGAAATATCAGAGGAGAAATTGTTCTTAATAACCCATAAACTCCTCATATCTCCTGGCTGTGCAATCTGCTCCCACCCGTGTCTGACTGAGATCACAGCCCTTTCTCGAATGGGCTACTCCAGTCAGAATCTTCAAACTGCTTTGGTCTGTTCAGGAGAAAAAGAAAAAAAAGCTTTGCTGGGGTGGGAAATGGGGATATTTGTAACAGGAACCCAAAGATTTATTACTAAAGGAGATTTTTTAACCTGAATTTATCTCAGAATACTCCTTTTTTTTTCTGCTAGGAATACTGACTAGAGGTGGTGCAAAACTTCTTTTCTGGAGTTTTTCTTCTCTTTTCTTCTCATTTTTCCCTTGGGTCTTTAAATTCTAAAATCACTCACACTAAAGACCATCAGTAAACTTGTTTGTTTGCGTGTGCCCCTTCATTCACACAGCGAAGAGTTCGACTAAAAATATGAATCAAAGAGCAAAATGTAAAAATCTGACTTTTATTCCATCACACAGTCCATGATAGGGGAGGGAGCTATTTCCATCCAGCAATCCCTGCCTTTTTCCACCCCCTGCATTTTGCTTCCCAGCTCCCCACCAAACATAGGCAGCAAAGACAAATTTTCAGATGATAAATCAGGAAAGCTTTTTTTTTTTTTTTAATCTCTTTCAGTGTGAAAAAGGCAATTTTAAATACAGTTAAATATTTGTAAACATGGGAAGTGTCAGTTCTTACTTGGTGCAAACGATCCCAAGTTTATTCATTTTGATTTGAGCGTGGCTGTTCACGCTGGGGGAGCTGGGATATTTCAGTGTGTGGTAAATTACAGGACTTCACTCACTTTAGTACCAGTTTTAATGATCAATAATGAGCTCAGGCAACATTAAATCAGTTTTTAGACATTAGACTCTGCTACAGCCTGTGGTAGAACACATTAAAAAATACTTCTTGCCCGTGTCTGTCTTGATTTGATGCTAATGCACGAGGAATTGCGGATTAAGGAAATACTGGGGAAGGTGTTCAATGTCTTAGTGCAAATCAATATATTTTATTGCAGCAAAACACGTTTTGTACATCTGCAATGCCATAAATTTACACCTGGAAAATCAACACGTCCTGCACTGCAGAAATCAGAGGTGAGAAGCCGAATGTTCAGTGTCAGTAAAACGCTGCAGGAAAGGTAAAGACACAACACCTGAAGGCAAAAAAAGCAGGACAGGAAGGGGCAAAAGCAGGGAAGAGGTGGCATCTGTGCCTTGCTGAGACCTTCACTGGAGCAATCTGTTCAATTCTGCAGCCTGGTTTCCAGGCTGATCCTGAAAACAGGAAATATTCTGAAAAAAGAAAGTGGGATTTTCATTCTCTCCATTAAAAAAAAAAGGTATTTTATGGAGAGAAAGTTACAAAGCTGAATGTATTTGGTTTAGGGGATGACTTCCTTGAAGTCAGAGCAGCACTGATGTGAGCAATCATGTAATAATAATTATTAAAAGCAGTAACTCCTCTGGTCCTTACACAGACTCAGAGCTGGCATCAGTGGAGCCCCACAATTCTGGGAGTCAAAGTTCACAGCAGAGCTCTGGGCTGATTTATCCTCAATAAACTCAGTCACTGCTCTGATTTGCACTTGCCTGAAAAGACACTCAGGATCAACCCCAATTCAGACTCAAATTAAATCCAGTCTTGGATATGTGCACGAATTATAAATACCTGGAAAGAAACAGATTAAGGATTAAGGCTGGTTAAGTAAAGAATTAGCTCAAAATTAAAGGGAAAACAATCCATAAACCATGGACTGTAAAATGCCCTGACATTCTTGAAAACCAAGATTCTCCATTTCTACACACTTGCATTGTGAACCTTAAAAGCATGCATGTGTTTTATTCCTTGCCAGGTTTGCTCCTCTAGTTGGAAAACATTTATTCTGCTTCTTGTTTACACTGAATTCAGAATTAATGTGGCTGTTCTGGTTGAGCAAAAACAACCTTGACTTGTATGAGGCATCATTTCATCATGCCAAGATCTCCTGTGTGAAAACATAACACGAGCAGAGTTCTCAGAATTAAGCTGGTTAATAATTACTACATAAACAGGTCAAGGATCAAGAGAGACAGTAAACTCCTGTGAAGTGTGTGTAGATTACATTTCCAAATTGCAGTCCTGAGAGGCAGAGCTGTCTTAATGTGCACAGGAAAAGTCACATGTCCAGAGGTGAAATATCGTGGTCTCGGGGAACATTTTTCACACGCTAATAATCAAAATAAAAATGCCAGGAGTTACTCATATAAAATAATACACTGTTGGCATTAGTGAAGTATTCCTTGGGTGCAATAATATTTGTTGAAAAACGACATAATCCAAGCCACATTTTTTATATGGTGTAGAAATAAAGAGAAATCACGACTCCAGCCTGGTTTCCTGATGAGTTTTTCCAACTCAAACTCATTTCCTTGGCCCAGCTTTCCTCCCAGAGCCTGCTCAGACACTGCTCCCATCACCTTCCCCCAGGATTTCCACAAAGGAGACTTCTCTGAGGTCCTTTTGAGCTCTTTTATCTCCTCCAGCCTGGCTCTGAACGTTTCCTGAGGGTCACCCCTCCCTTCAGCTTTGGCCACGGTCACCTTTGAACCTTGTAAGATGTTTAATGTTTCATTTCAAGGGGTCAAGAGCACCATAACAGCAACCTTCTCAGGCTGGGAGCACTCATGGAAGCAGCTGGAGCCAGCCAAGGGTTGTCTCCTGCTGAACTTCCCTGGGTTCCCCTGGATGGCCAAAACTCAGGACTAAATAAATGGCTCAGGCTCAAGGTTTTGAAATCTGGAAGGTAAATACACACAGGACTGGGAATATGATCAGGTGGCAACGTGAGAGTGGAAGCTGCAGGTCTGAACAGGGGAGTTTCTTCAACAGGAATTATTTCTCAGACATTTTCTTTCCAGAGGTTTCATATTCAATTCATTTGCTCACAGAAAATAAGTATTTAAAATAAAAAAGCACCCCAAAAAAACTGTTTGCTTTCTCATCAGAAAATGGGAAGTGGAAAAGAAAATATTTCAATGCTCCAGCAGCTCCCTGAGCAGAACCAGCCCTTTCTCACTGAGCTGATGTCCCACATTTAACCAGCCAAGCCATACCAGACATGAAAAGTGAATAACTGAGTTATTCTAGAGGTTAATGCTTCTTTATTTCTAATAAAAGCAATGGGGAATCTAAAATCCACTCAAATGACAACTCAACGCCATGAATTAAAAGTCCATGTGGTTTTATAAAACAATTAAATCAACATGTATGTACTCTTTTGGGACCTTGGAAAGGATTTCAAGGCAAATACAAAACCCTGGTCCTATCAGTAACTATAAAAAAATCTGCAATAACAAGGAAAGGTCTCAGCAAAGCAGGAAAAGCAGAGATGTGTAAACACAGCCGAGCGTGGCTCATTCACTTGTTTGCCAAAGCGTCATTGCTTCAGCACGTTATTCACAGATAAAAAATAGCACAGCCCTGCAGTCACGGGGCACTGCTGCCTGCTGAACCTCCTGCTTGTCTGACAGGTTATTCTGGGCAGAAATGGTGGGGCTGCTTTGGTAGTCAGCCCTTGGCCCAGGAAAACTCTTCCATTCACGGAAAGAAGCAGCTGGATGGGAAACCCAGCGCTCAAGGTTGGTGCTTTTCTGCTTCCTTTTCAGATCCAAGAGTGTTGATGTGATCAGACAGGCAGGTTGGGGTCAATCAACAAAGCCCTGCTGTCCCCCCCCAAATTTCTGGGTTCGTTTGATGCCACCTGCTCAGCTCTGGCATTATTTTTCTTTTTTTTTTTTTTTTTTTTTGTCTTGGTGGCACTCTCATTTTTATCATTTTTGATTCTTCCTCCTGGGATTAATCCCATTTTATAGATTTGTGCTCGGATTTTTGGATCCTGGTGAAGCCAGGCTGCCCCAGAGCTCCTCATCTTCTCCATCTCTGCATAAACACCTTTCCATGAGCAGCACTCTCAATTCACTGACCAGTGGGAACAAATCATTGCATTTCTAAGAATCCTGAAAAATAAAGTTTCCCAGGCTTTCCCAGCTGTAAAACCCTCAGGAAGGTTTCTCCTCCCTTTTCTGCACTCAGGTTTCTCTGGCAGAAGTGTGGCTGTTACACAGCAATTTCCTTTCCATGTTTTTAAAGTGGCTGATTTTAATTTGGATGTGTTTTCCCCTTCCAAATCCTCTCAGTCAATATGGAATTACATAAAGCAGCTTTTTGAAGAGAAATTGCATCTGGAGATGTTTCCACTGTGTATGTGTGTTTTACACTTTTTCTTTTTTTAATGTCTTGGTGGCACTATCATTTTTGATGACCTGTGCTCTACCAGCCTGACCTCAAAGAAATAAAATGAAAATAATGATGTAATATTTTTGATCCTTCCACATCAAGAGTGATGGGGTTTTTTTCAGGGTGGACAAAGTTTACTTGGATGATAGGGGGAAAGGTTTTTTTTTTTATTATCCCCAAAAAGCTGAAAATACATTGGAGTGGGTTAGAAATGTGTTTCCTTCATGTAAGTGTAGCATAAAGAAAGGGCATAAATCATAAAGTTTATAATCAAAAGAGATTTGTGTAGATTTATCTGGAAAGGGCAGTGAAGTTTTCAATCATGAGTGACTGTAAAATGCTTTTCCATAAGGGATCATCAAAACCTCCCAGCTGCCAATCTTTGGTGAATTCTTTGCATGTGCTACACAAAATCTGAAATAAAATACAATTATTGACTTCATTATTCTCAAAAAGATAAAAGTACTGTGGAAGGTGGCAAAGCTCCCAAACAAATTTTTAGGAAAGTGAGGTGTTTTAGGTGTCCTCCACCAGGAAGCATTATTTATAATGCAAATGCCAATATTCCAGAGTCCCACATGTCAGTGCAGGTTGACTTAGTAAACTGACAATGGGAATTAAACATTCAGCTTTGTTTTCTGCCAGTTCCTGCTGCTGTGGTGCCTATGAAATGACACCTCCAAGAGAACTTTTTTGGCTGGACTGACCATTAATAAATTTGTGTTCAGAACAGTGAGCATCCATCGTATTCAGGATTTTAATCTTGCTTTATGTGCCCGGGATATTTGAGTCAGGTTCCTCTGACCACTGTGCCCATGGCAGCCTGGCACCTTTGGGGAAATGGTCAAAAAGGATCAGAACCTTGTGTAAAAATGCTTTTACACTTTTCAGAGCTCTTGCTGCTCTGAAGACATTTCTGTCTGCTCCTTTGGAATGTTTTCCATATTTTTTGTCTCATGACTGAAACAATTCAAAATCAAGAGGATGTGCATTAACACCAAACATTTATTTGGGCTTTATCTTTTTTGCCATGAAAGACATTAAACATTTTGGACGGGTTTTGAAGAATAGGCAGACGCTTTTACTGAGTTGTTAAATTTTTTTTCAACAGTCAAACATCCACCTCTGAATCCATTAGAATCTCTATTGGTAGACTCATAAATCTTCATCTGGATGAAAGTTCCTCCACTGTTTTTTCCAGCTGGCTCCATTTGCTGGCTTGTTTCCATGCTGAACATCTGCACACATGCATGGTATCTCTTAAACCTTCAAGACCAAGTTTACTTCGGATTTAAAGAATCTTTTTGATGCCATTCATTCCCACACAACAGCAGCATTTTCCACAGCACCACCATGGTTCCCAATTTTTTTTTTCATATACAAGGGAAAAAAATATATTTTATCTACCTTGCAGAGCTTCAGACTGGCAGGATGTTTAAAAGAAAAAAAAAATCTCTTTGTTTTGATTTATGAGAAATCACAAGTGACACAGATTCCCCCCTTGGGATATTTCTGATGAAGTGGAACCACGTTGAGATGGAGCTCCCTGCCCGTGTGCCCTGCCTGTCTTGTGGGTGCTGTCACAATTTGAGGCACAGCAGCTCAGGAGCCTGAGCTAAGGCAAGAACAAGGATTTATTGCAGCAGAGAAGGGCAGAATATTTGCTGAGCAAGCCAGGGCTTCTTGCATTATGCCAGGGATTGAAAGGGACCAAAAAAAAATCCGTCCCAGCAGCAAATCTCGGGGCACTCCACATTAACCTCTCTGTATGGCAAGAATTAGAGCTTTTTCCTTCTCCTTTGTATTCCCTACCTCAGCAATGCCTTTAATCCATGGCAGAAATTTACTTTTTACCCTGCAGTTTTCAAATTTCCTCAATAGGCTTTGGGGATGGATTGGGTCAAAAGCCTTCTAAAACCACCACTGGATGATCCCCTTTGGATTGTTTTCATTCTGTGGACCTTCCTGATAGCACTCAACAGATCTGTGGGGCAAGATTTTGAACGAGTCCAAAGGGAGGGCGAGGATTTCCCCCTCTTTCCCCGCTCTGTAGAAATTCTGGAGTTTAATATTCCCATTTATCAGCCCATCTGAGACTCTGAACTCGACATCTTGCTGATAATTCAGACAGGAGGAGACCTGAGAAGGTCCAACACATAATTACCCTCTTTGTGAAAGGACAGATTCACACCTCGGTGAAACGGAGGGACAGGAGCAGGCTCTGAAGTGCTGCTGTGAATTTCAGGAGCTAAAAATCAGGCTGTATCCTTCAGGAGGCTATTTTGGGAGAGGAAAAACCCCTGTGCAGTGTGTAACCTGCTGCTGAAGTTGTGCTCTGCAAGCAAGGGCAGCCCCAGCTCCTGAGCTGTGTTCCTTGTGTTCTGACAACTCCTGATCTGCTGTGTTCCCACCGAGGTGCATGAAAGGAAAGGATCCTTCCTCTTTCTTCTTGTCAAGCTGAGCTAAAAGCTTTTTTTCCTTGGAGTGCTTTGAGGGAAGGTGGGAGAGGTTGGGTGTTGAGGAGGAAAGCACACAACGTGGAAAACTGCTCAGCTCCAGGGAAAAAGTTCAAGGGTTGCTGGGGAAGAATCCTGAAGTCTTTGGGAATATCAAGAGGAGAAGAAACAATCGGGTGCTGAGTGATGTAAATTCAACTAAATCATCTCTAAATGTGGCTCANAGAGGGAAAGAATCAGGATCCAGCCTTGAATCTTTGCCAGGTTTGCTTTTCTCCCTTCATCACGTGGGAGGCTGGCAGGTGGTGGGTTCAAAGCAAACCAAAGGGAGGTTTTTTCACGGCTCATGGCGTTTTCCACAAATGCGATGGATCTGGCGCCAGATGTTCTGGGCGCTGAATGTTTACAAGGCTGCAAAAAAGTGCTCAGATGAATTCAAGGAATAAAAACCTCTGGGTGGCAATAGGAGAAAAAAACATCACCTCTTGCTGGGATGAAGGGTTTTGTTGGCTGGAAAGCTCTACTTGTGTAGTTCTGTGCTTGGCCTGCTCTTCTGCTTCACTTCTGCAAATATCCCCAATATTTGGAGAGATTCCAGAGGAGGCTCCAGGATGAGCAGGGGGTGGAGCAGCTCTGCTGGGAGGAAAGGCTGGCAGACCTGGGATGGTTCAGCCTGGAAAAGAGAAGGCTCTGGGGAGACTTTATGCGGCCTTTCAGTGTGTGAAGGAGAGCCTAGAGTAAGGGATGAGAGGGAATTTTTGAAGGACATGGAGTGACAGAACAAGGGGGAATGGCTTTAAACCAAGAGAGAGGAGGTTTAGATGGGAGATTGGGCAGGAATTGTTCCCTGTGAGGGTGGGGAGGCCTTGGAATAGAATTCCCAGAGAAGCTGTGGCTGTCCCTGGATCCCTGGCAGTGCCCAAGGCCAGGTTGGACATTGGGACAGTGGAAGGTGTCCCTGCCATGGCAGGGTGGCACTGGATGGGCTTTAAGGTCCCTCCCAACCCAAACCATTCTGGGATTTTATGATTTGTTGATTTATCTTTCTTCAGATTCTTCATGGTCATTCTTGAGTATTCCTTTTTTAATGAAAACTGTTATTACTCCTGTGCAATTAACACATCTCCTTAGTCAGACTCAGTAAGTAAGTGACTCAGGATCTCTGCACTGTCTGAGGTGCTCAGTCCTGCAGAAACAAACCTGCTCAGTTTAGCTGTGGTTTACTTAGAAAACGTGCAAAGGGAAACCTGGAAAGATTGATTTTGTTTAGAAGTTTGCAAAAAAAAAAAAGAAATAAGTTGGGTATAAATCATAAAAAAATCTGCCAGTTTTTGGGTGAGCTGTGCAGTATTTACATCCTAAGGTTATGCTGATGGCTGATTTATTTTTAATTGTTTTATTTTTACTGTTTTATTTTTACTATTTTAATACTTTTATTTTTACTGTTTATTTTTATTCTTTT
Organism: Pycnonotus jocosus; assembly: GCA_013400435.1. Taxonomy (NCBI): domain Eukaryota; kingdom Metazoa; phylum Chordata; class Aves; order Passeriformes; family Pycnonotidae; genus Pycnonotus; species Pycnonotus jocosus. Next base: position 10,253 of record VWYP01001230.1, on the reverse strand, counting down.
TCCTACCCGAATTTTGTGGCCAGCAAACACTGCTGGTGGCTTTAAAAGCCAACTAAAAAATACTGAAAAATACTGAACTGTATAATCACTGATGAAAATGAGTTTTCCAGGATTTCAGGGTCTTCCCAGAAGCCGGGCACAGCTCCGTGGTGATGTGCATTGCTTAAGGGCAACAGCACAGCCTGGTGGTTCGTGGTTATTCCACATTCCCAAAGCATCGGGATCTGCACAGGAATTTCCCTTCCTCACAACCCAGCTCGCTGCCTGCACAGAACTGAAGCCTCTTTTCATTAATTCATTTGTAAGATTCCATTTCACCCGAGGTTTTCAGAATAAATAGGAAACAGCAGGCTGCAAGGGCATATGCAAAAAAAGATGAAGTAACAGGTCCTTCCCAATATCCCCGATTCTGAAACCTCAAGGTGCTGGATAGGTCTGAATTTTGCTTTCAAGATAATAACTAGAGGGATATAACTGAGAAAAAAAAAATCTTGCAATATGTACTATGCAAAATTTTTGGGGAGAAAAAAAGGACAAAAGGAAAGTATGAGCAGAAAAAATTGAAAGTTTGCCTTGCTTTTTCTATTATGACAAAGTCAAGCAAAGTACAAAATGCATTTACATAGAGTGAATATTCAGACACCAATAATGATATTTATTCTCTTTCTTGTGTGTCTTCAGGGTAAGTGACGTTGGTCAGAGTGGAACTTCTGAGGTGGCAGGGAAATGAAACGGGTGGCAAATGTGCTCAGAGAGAATTCTCAAATAAAATTAATTACATTTTCTGTTTTGCTTGGTTGTGAAGCACAGGCTGTGTGATTGTCAGCAGTGCAGATGTGGGTGCTGAACAAAATATCCTGCAACCTACATATCCAGTTCATTTTCTGGTCACGTAGGATGGGACAAAAGCCACTGAGTGTGACAAGAGAGGGGTTTCCAGTCCAGTGCTGGCCCTGCTCCTGACACTGGGCAAGGCTTTTCCATGCAATAACAGAGTTATAGAATGGTTTGGGTTTGAAGGCACCTTCAACTTCATCCAGTTCCACCCTGCTGTGGGCAGGGACACCTCCCACCATCCCAGCTTCCTCCAAACCCTGTCCAGCCTGGCCTTGGACACTTCCAGGCACTGGGAATCCATAATCAGTCTGGGTTATCCATCTAAACCAGAGATTGCTCCATCCTGCTTAGTTCACAAAGAACCTTTGATTCCACCTTGTGTGGCTTTGGAGCTGAGAGCAAAGGGATTTCCAAAGCCGCTGGAGGACTGAAGCGCTTTGGGGCAAAAGGCTCATTATTTGAATGCAGTGAATATGCCCCTGGGATTTTCTCCCCAGGGGAATGCTGAGGTGTCTCGTTGCTTCCTCTTTGTCCTTTAGCCCAGTGCATGGCTGAGGAATGACTCACAATCCTTCCCAAGAAAGTGTTCGAAGCCGGTGGAGCGGTGACTCACACATTTAAACCGACTCTTAAGATTTCTCTTAAGTTTAATTTATCCTATTGTGGCCCAATGTAGATGAATTCTGCTGAAATTCATGAAAATACTTATTATTCTCAGCCTGTTACAGAAGAAACACACTGTTACATTGATAAGACAAAATACTCAGAACACCTGAATATAGTGAGGATATTTCTGAACACTCTGAATACCTTGAGTATAGTGAGGATATTTCTGAAAAATTGTACAAAGAGCTTTGGAAAAGTGTAGAATGGGGGAAAAAAGAGGAAGGAAGGAAGGAAGGAAGGAAGGAAGGAAGGAAGGAAGGAAGGAAGGAAGGAAGGAAGGAAGGAATTGTCTTCTCTTCCTTGAGTGCTGAATTAGAGGACAAAATGATCAGAGACCAAATGCTGCAGTTCAGAACCTTTCCCTGTGTCCCACTGAGGCACAGGGAGGTGCTGCAGCTCCTGAATCCCTCTGGAGCAGCCCTGGGAAGGATGTTGAGTTGCTCCTCAGCTAACCACAACCATGGACAGAAACCAAACCCCTGAGATGGGAACGGCCCCAGCTTCCCACACATCCTGCTTCAGACTGGAGAAACCAGAGTAATTTCCAGCTCTCTAAAAATCCTTGGCATGCACAGGGGTGTCAGGTCTGCCTGCCTGACGTGCTTTGATCACTCTGCAATTATCACCCATCAGTTCAGACACTGATCTGTGCTTTGCTCAGGAGCAGGAGGCAGTGTTGGTGCCTGGATGGAGGAGCTCAGATCAGCGGGGTTGAGCTGACACCTCCTCCTGCCGTGGGTGCTGGGTGATGCCTGGGCCAGCACTGACAGGGTTAATTCTCTCCTCTCCTTCCCCTGCTGTTTCACAAAGTTATTCCACATTTTCATGTCAGCACAAAGGATTTGTCAGCAATAATTTATTGGATTGCCAGGGACATCTTCCCATCATGGAATCACAAGGGTTGGAAAAACCCTTCAAGATCCTCTTGTCCAACCATCCCCTCAGCACTGCCAAGGCCACCACTAAACCATGTCCCCAAGTGCCACACCCACACATTTATTGAACATTTCCAGGGATGATTCCATTGCCTTCCACCCTTTCAGTGAGGAAATCTTCCCTGCCATCCACTCAAACCTCCCCTGGGGCCGCTTGTGGCCTCTGGTCCTGCCACTTCTCACCTGAAATTCAGGACCCACCTGGGCATGACCCCCTTTCAGGTACTTGTGGAGAGCAAAACGTTGATAAATGAGCACCAAACACCCACTCACAAAACAATCCCAGTTTTCCTGCTGGGATGGAAGAAAATTCTCCTTTTTCCATGATAAATGGAGAGGGTCTGCGCTGCTTTTGCCCCCAAAGTGAAAGCTGCTTGCAGTACACACGGATGGTGAATCATCTCTCACCCAGAGGAGTACAAATCCTGGAGTACAAATTCACTGTGTTCCCATATTTGTCCACCAAATCGTGTTCTCGCTGCCGTAAATTTTGTGTTCAATTATTTAGGTCAGCTTAAATTTGGAAGGCAACAAAACGAGCACCATTTTTTATTTTTTTTTTTTGCCTCATTTGCATGTCTGTGGCTGTTGTAGCGCGGTTTGCTTCCTAAATTAAAGCGGTGCCAGCAGTCTGCCACGGAAATGAGCAGCAATACTTTTTGGTTATATTTTTGAAAAACCGGTTGTAACTCTCAGTCATTAACCCAAGAATAGGTGGAAAATAAGAATTCGGATTTCTTCCAGCATGCGCTGGATCTGTGGATGCTCTGGTTTGAAGTTTCATAATTTTTGTGTGAATGAGGAGTATTTTGAGTCTTTGCTTAATGGTTTAAGCATATCCATAGCAGTGATCCTGTGATTAAGGCCTGCCTAATGGCAGGTATTGTCAGCATCCAGGGGATCACATTAAAAGCCATTAATAGCTCTGTGCTGTGCCCTGACATGATGCAGACCAGCAGCTGCCCCGTGGAGAAACACTCCAGGCATGGTGTCAAAGGGACACAGAGCCAATAACCGGGTTGGGATGGGTTTATTCCATCCTGATGGTGCCAGAGCCCTTCCTGTCCCTTCGGAAAGGCTCCTCCTCAAGGCCTTGCCCTCATCCCACCCCTTGTTTTCACTGCTGCTGAGATTCCAGCTCCTGCCAAAAGCTCCAGACCCCATTTCTGGCTGGCTCTGTCCCCTCTCTGTTCTTCAGTGCTTCCTATAAACATTTCCACACTGCTCTGTCAGCTCCTCCTGCCTGGCATTCCTGTGGGGATGCCCCGCATGTGCTGACAAAAGTCACTTTCTGGGTTTCCCTGGTTGGGTCCCACCTTTCTGCTCCCACTTGTCATAAATGGGAAGGTTTTTTTCCACTGACCTGATCTTCCTTGCATGAATCCAGCCATGGAGTGACCCAGCACAGCTTTCCTGGTGAAAGGTTCTGGTGGTGTTAGCACTGCAGGCCTCCTGCTTTCTTTTTTTTCAGTAATTTTATTTTATTTTTTTTTAATCTGTAATTTTTCTCCCACTCTGGAGAATCTCTGTGCTGATCCCGAAGACTGAATCCCCATTTCTCATGCACCAGATGCTCAGCACAAACTAAATTCCCCCTGCCCAGGCACCCAACTAAATTCCACCTGCCCCAACATCAGCAAAAAACCATTTGCATGGTGGCACTCTGGGATCATCTAGGCCCAGAAGGACAATGGTTTGTGAAGCATAGAAAGAACTGGATCTATTCACTTACATTCCCTTTGGTCAAACATCTTGTTTCCTCTCTGTTCTCTTTTAATTATCCCAGCAATGTTTGATAAATTTCACTCCTTGCCCATCTTTTCCGGAATAGCTTCCAGGTTTCTCTGTACAACACTCAGATTCAGGCCCTTTCCTATCTCATGCACCAATGCTTAATTTTTGTACAGGTTTTTATTGATTGCTTTTCTCGCTGTTATTTTATTCTGCTGTTTTACGGCCGCTGTTAACATTTACTAGAGGAATTATTTTACACTCTGCATGGAAAGACATCACTGCAGATATTTTGGCAACATGAACAGTGACTAAAATTTCAGAAGGGGGGGTGTGGAATAAAAGGAGGAGGAAGAGGAGAGGAAAGGCAGCACAGGAGGGTGAGCAAATTGCTTTTCCTTTCTCACTGGTTAAATCCTAATCACTGCTAAATGCCCTTTCAGTGGGGAGGGCAGCTCGTTTGTGATAGAGGTACAAATGGGCTCAATCAGAGAAGCAACCCCACAGGCACTTCCAATTCTTCCTGTGGCATCCAACACCTCCGATGTTTTCGGCAGCTGGTGATGGCATTCACTCTCTTATTTATTTTTTCCTTTTGCACGAACACAACATTTAAAATCACTGGAATGTTTTCCCCGAGCAAGTCCTCGCCGTTGTGCCTCCTTCCTCCAGGGGCACAGGGAAATAGACTGGGAGTCTCTGCCAGCCTTAATGATGCTGTGATTCTGTTTTATGGGAGCTGTGTTCCCCCAGGAGAGGCGAGGGAAGGCAATCCATGCAAAACTCAGCAGCACCCACTCGCCCACCCGTGGGCTTTCTCCAGCGTGAGCTTTGTGGCTTTGGCAAGAAAGGAAGGCACCGGGGTTTGTGCCACGAGGATCCATCTGTGCTTTCCCAACCCATTTCCAGACAGAATCCTCACTGCAGCCTTCACTGGGATGGATTATTGTGTGCACAAGATTCACAGCTGCGCTGGTGGCTCCAATGAGAAGCACTGGCAGTTCCTGGGCAGGCTGATCCCAAGTGGTTTTCCTTCCCCAGGGGGTGGCTGCCAGCTGAGGAGCCCAGGAATATTCTGCATAACAGCTTTTGGTTATGGCCTGTAGTAACTTCTAGAAAATGCAGCCTCTGAATCCCAAGGGTTGACTTCTGTTTACTGTGGAGAACGGATGGAAATGATGCTTTTGTTCAAGATTACCACCAAAAGGTCCTTATTTTTGGTGATATATTGAGAGAAAATCTAGAAAACTGCAGCTAAAAAAGTGGAGTATTTAAAACAAACCAAAAAGGATGGTGATGTCCTGAAGTTGTGGGTGTCTGAACGCAATCCAGTCTTTTCCTATGGTCTTGGGCACATCTTTCAATTTCCCAGGCTCCTTGGTCTGACAACTTAAACAAAAAGTCTTTCAGGCCCTGGGCTCTCTTCGTGCGTTTTGTACTGAACCTGCCTCCAGGCAAAAGGGAGAAAACGAGCAGAGAATCAGAACATTCCTGCAGCCACTAAAATTCCTCTCCCCAGCCAGGTCTGAGGGCTCTGCCAGGTTCTCCAGCTCAGCACTGAAGTTCTCCTTTCCTGTTTCGACCTCTTGCAACTCCTGCTAAGGGAAAGTTCACTTAAAGATGATTTTTGGAGTTAAAATGCTCTGACATGATAGAGGGCAAGGCGTTGGAAAAGTTGATGTTTCAGACTTGCACAGTTTCCATCGTGCAAGCAAAAGTGGGAGGAAGGAGAGAGAGGTTTATGGGGTGCATGAACCATCAGGGATCTGCATGGGGCAGGAGGATCATGAGCAGAACGTGCTGTTATTAAACTGATGGAAAATCATTTTAACTCCTCTATAATAAAGTATTTCCTAACATTTCTACATGGACAAGTTTTGGAATCAATGCAGGCTCAATATTTTCATGTGTACCCTCAAAATCCATAGGTTACTGCAGAAATCTGTGAAACCTAACTTATAATTTAATTTGTTTTTTTCTTGCAAGCTGAACACCAGGCTGCAATAATGGTGTGCAAGTCATACTGAGTACACATTAGTAACTTTTTATTTTCTTCATTGAACCTGATCCCTATATCAGACAAAATATGGAATTATGTAATACCACAAGGAACTAAGTATATGTGAACATTCAAAATAATAATAATAATAATAATGCCTTTATCTTTTAATTTGCTGCATTTTCTCAGTGACTCTGATTTCTCCAGGACATTTATACAAGTACAGGCCATAACTGTGCTAATAAAGAGGAAATTATACCGATCTATAATTAGAGTAATAAGGAGAAAGGAACAGCAGATCATAATTGAACCAATAAGAGGAAAATATAATCATGTTTAATGGCTTACATGAGTGTTAGTGTCTTCTGTATTCTTAATAAATTGGTGCCCATTTTCATGGTGTGTATCTGGAACACCTTTCCTGATATTATCAAATTACTCCTCAGATCTATTGTTGAATATTTCTGCTGGTCCTGGCAGCCCCTCTGGGGTGAGGCCTTTTGGAATAAACAGAATAACAGCACAATTTCAGATGGGCTTGACCACCAGCTACAATCATCTGTAGCAACACTTCACCCTGTCCAGGTTCATTTAGGGTGTCCCTGGTTTAAATCCATGGATATACAGGTGGGCAGTCTCATAACAGGGGTGAGATTTGGAAAAAGGAACACAGAGATGGTTGAGGGCTGTAACCCTTCGGGATCGCTGTGTTTGGGCATGAAAAGACGCTCTGCAAGCAGGAAATGCTCTCAGGACAAGGCAATGATTTATTTTCTAATATTCACCATAGAATAACGTGGCTGCAAGCCCCAGAGCTGAGCATCAGTAATTCCCTGCTGCTGCTGCTGCTGCTGGGCTCCCACCGTCTTTGGGCTTTTTTTTTTTTAACCTGAAAATTTCACAGCTCGCAGCTTTGATGTGTTTCCCTACGAGTCCTTGAGCTGCTAAGTGTCCCCTTCTCAGCAATCTTCCCCCTGTCTGCAGCTTGACCTCTTGGAGCTTGTGGAGCTCCAGTTTCCTTGTTTTCCCTGGCGGCTTTTTCTCACGCCGTGGTTGGTTTGCTCAGAGGTTTGAGCCAGGGTCACGCAGATGCTCCACATGGAAATCCAGCCAGGGATCAGAGAGAGAGCTGAGCCCTCCCAGGGGAGCTCACCAAGGCTGAAGTTTAAAATTCCCTCCCCACATCTTCACAGAAATGACAGCAAATGTAGTTTGGATGTAATTTGCCTACTGATTCCCCTCTCAGCCATTAAAAAAATAAGGATGTTTCCTACTTTTACCGTGAGAGTGCAAATATTTCCTCAGACGTGTCCACTCTTGGAGTGTGACATCCTTCACTTTGAGGTGACACCTGCAAAGATTTTCAGCCCAGTTATCCTGGCAGGAGCCCAGGTGCTGTTTTTGAGCTGTGGATGGCTTGGAAGGGCAGGACCAAAACTGGTGAATGGGACCTTTCCTGTGTTTTATCTACATATTACTATATTCTAAACCTTTAAACTCTAAGTTTTCCACCATGTGACATCACACACTTCTATGCAAACTACACACCCATAAACAGTGCTATAATTTAATTTTGGAAGTTTCTCCACTCATTTCTATGGGTGGCTTCTTCCCTCCTGACTAAACTTCAATCAATGCAAAAGCAGCACAAAGCCCCCGTGTCAATGTGACACTGATTTTACATGTACACATGAAATAATGAAAAGACACTTTTAAATATTGTGACTGTAATTTTTAAGAGCCTGGCCCTAAATAAAAAAAATGTCATGACCTTATAAAACCTCATTAGATAGATGGATAGAGATATTTAAAAAAAAAATAAAGGCAAAACCCTTTAAAGTAAGATTATAAATACATATATGTAGGTGTACAGAATATATATATATATATAAAAATATAAAATATTTCACCCACTGGTTTGCACCTCCTTTTCTTCCACTCTCCCATGGGAGCACTGAGCAAACGATGACTCTCCACACAATTACTGAGGGCAGAAAATGTGCCTAATCTCTAATTTTCGCACAGGTATTTTTAGCAAGCTAAGTAATAACTAAAAGAAGTGTTTCCTCTCACGGCACACAGTTGCGAAACTTTAATTTATATGTTAATTTTTTTAATTAAAGGGGAAAAAAATTATAGAATTTGGCTTAGTTTTCTTTAAAAGTACAACATAATAGTCTAACATTAGGCTGAAGGATGATAGTGGGGAGGTCTGACAGTTACCTGAAGACATCCAGGTAACCCCAAGGCTGAACTTGGAGTTTCCTGGTGCCTTGGAAACAGCCTGAGACAGTGGATTGGCTTCTCCCGGGGTCACCTTGTCAGAAAACTCCACATTTTGCATTAAGCAAAGCAATGCCTGGGAGCAGGAGGCTGCTCCGGGTGCCTTGGGCTCTCTGAAGAGGAGCAGGGAGGGGAAGGCACAGCCCTGACAGCAAATGAAGGAGAAGAAGGATGGGATTTGAAAACAGATGAGGCCAGAAGCAGCTTTTTTAGTGTTTGAGTCTCCTGCCGCTTCCCTGCTGCTCAAGGCAAAGAGGTTGAGAGCACAAGCACGGCCATAAGCATCTGAAATTTGCTTTAAAGTGGCCTCTAACAAGATTTGGGGGCTATGATTCATCCCTCTGATGTCACAGAAATGAGGGAAGCGTGTGTCACCTGGCCACGTCCCCAAATGGCAGCAGGGAAAGGCAGCAAACGCTGAAGCATTGAGAACTGCCTCGGTTTGAGAGGCATCATTTAGTGTTTCCTGCACTTGAAAGGTTCTGATCAGCAAGAGCTGTCACCAGAAATAATTCTGAATGAATCCTGTTTTGTTATTAAATATTTCTGTTGCACTGCTGAGCTAACAATCTCGGTTAAGGATTCTGAAATCTCAATGTATTGGACAGTTCTGTGCTGAAAGTTTAGGGATTTTTCAGAGGATTATGGAACCCTCAAAAGGCCTGGGTTGAAGGGATCCTAAAAATCAGCCAGTTCCAACAACCCCTGCCATGGTGGTTTAAGTTTAGGGTGGGATATATTCTCTCCAGTGAATATATCCATGCAAAAATACCTGTGGAAGGTCTGATCCTAAAGGATGTGGTAAAATTACCAGGAGCAGTGAAATAATCCTGCTTTCTTGAACTTTCCTCTGTTAAAACACTAATTCCCATGCTGGCTTTAAAAATCCCACTAGTAATCTCCATATTAAGGTCGATAAACTTCATCCTTAACTTTTTATTTCTGCTTTATTCCTGTTCTGTGCGTTGCCAAATATTGCTTTTGTGTAATTGAAACAGAGCTGTGGCGTGATTATTAAACAGGGAAGGTAATTGTGTTCGGCTCTAAAGGGGGAAGCAAATGTGGACAGCAAAAAAAAAAGCTTAAATTGTGGGAAAATTGCCTTTTTTTTTTCAGAGCAGGGCTAGAGAACAGATGCTGCTGGGGGACAGCAGTCCCAGCTCCAAAGGGTTTCTGGTTTCATGGGGTGGCTCAGAGAAGGGGATTTGACAAGAAAGTTTGTAAGGGTGGCAATAAGGAATTATTTTTTTTTCCCCACCCCTCTGGTTTTCATCTGTGCCCTGCAGAATTTTTGCATTTTAATGCTGTGTTGCAGGACGTGTCCCCCTGCTTTGCACCTGCATGGTGGAATTCTGGTGGGCACAATGCTCAGGAGTCTTGGGCAAAGGAGGATATCGGGTGTGCTCAGCACCACGGGTCATTTCCAGTTTGAAGCTCCAGAAAAGAGAGGAAGCAGCATGTGACACCACACGGGTCCCATTTTTAACCCTAAAATCAGAAAGGGACAATGCAGATCTGTGCCATGGCCCAGATGGGCAGGAGCCAAGGGATGCAGCTGGTGCTTGCCAGTTGGTGGCATGTCCAGGCAGGGCACATTCCTGTTTTATCTACCACTGCTGTCGAAACCAAAAATAAACACTATTTTGCAATGAAAATCTGAGGTTTGAGTACAGCAAGAAAAAAAAAATATTACAGGTGAAAGAGTGCTCTAAGCAAGATGAAAGAGAGGCTTGGATCATTATATTTACATTTCTATTTTTATATATATCTATCATATATATAATAGATATATGTAATATATA
>VWYP01001228.1:0-11598 GCA_013400435.1 Pycnonotus jocosus | reverse complement strand
TATTCTGATTAAGGTGGTTTATCAGAATGCTGTCTGGCAGCTTTAGTTTTATGTCTACACCTGGTACAGCCACTGTGTGTATACTCTAGGTGCACAGAGCGAGGACCCTTACAGTCCTGTCCATATTCTCAGTGCCTCAGTGGCAAAGCCAGCCTCTTATTTACACTAGAACAGTAACAACCACGTAAGAAACAGCTCCAGAGAGGCCCAGTATGTCAGCTTGTGTACACATCCATACCATCTGCATTCACTGCTTTCATGGAAAGTTTTAAAAATGGTAGACACATGATCTCACTTGTTCTTTTCTGCCAGATCAAGTAACACTAAACACAGAAAAAAAAGCTGAAAATACATAAACAGCAAGACAAAATCAGAAACAAATTTGATTCGATGAATCACAGACATGCACACACACAATGCCACACAAGAACCAGATGTGGAGTTCTGTATAACCTAAACATTCAAAGGCAGCTATCTTAGACTTTCACCTGCAAGGATAGCAGCATGTTCTGGCCTCTGTGTGGCTCTTCTTTCCATCTCCACAGTTCAGTAGGCTCCCTTTCATTCTCTGCTCAATTTTTTTTTTCTTTCATTTCCTTCCTACTCACATCTGTGACTGTAATCAAAAGTAAGGAGCCCTATTGTCAAAGGTAATCACAAGCAGCAGCAGAGCTGGGAAAGGAGAACTGAAGACTCCAGGGAGGGAAATTAAGGGAAATATGCTAAGGAATGTAGCACTTTGAAAACTCAAGAGGAAGAATATTTAAAATGTTTAGATAAATCTCTTGCAGTATCAGCTTCTGGTTATCAAGTAATACTTTCTAGCAGAAGAAGCAAAGGAGCGCAGCAAGAGGAAGCAGGGCTTCTTATCCAAAGATGATTTATCTAAAAATAACAAGGTTTAATAATAGGAATAGCAACTATCATTTTCAGCTGACAGGAAAACCTCTTTCAAAAATTAGGTTAACTATTTCCAGCTGGCAATATTAGGGCATACACTGTTTTCAGTGACTTCACACCTGTACCAGACAAATGTTCTTACAATCATACTACGGACAATACATAGTGGATACAGCTTGCAGAAATCACTTCCAACTACTGTTTTTCTAAAAGCCAATTATTTCAAAAAGCCTTACAAAAAGTGCAGTGAACCCTGCTAAGTGCCATTGAGGGTGTTCTCCATAACATACATAGTTATATGTGTATACAGATGTATGTACCCATACATACATGAGTGTGTATTATCTTGCATCCATTAGGGCTGATGCAAGCAAAATTATTAGTTAAGGCCAAAAGGTGCTAAAATAATCTTGTCTTGACTCCCCCTTCCTCCTCACCCCATGTAAGCTAGGAATTGCAGTAAGGAAAATGCTATGGTTTCATAACAAAACAGCTAAAGAAATTTAAAGCTGCCCATATCTAAGGAAATTTTATTTAGTGAAATGAAAAATCTGCAATACTCCCCAAATTGTCCAAGAGCCACTGTTTCAATAGCTAGTGATAGCAAATTCTCTCTAAATTAAAAACTGATTTCTGCAAGCCACAAATACATAAGAAATGCTTGATTTTTAAGAAATTCACAAATCTAGCACTTGTGAGTATTTTTCATTACATGGTGCAATTTATACCATAGCAAAATATATATCACAGCACATTAAAGTCAACTAAAATTACTGCTATTAGTCTTACCAAATTAACACGTATACAGAAATATCAAAACTTTAGTAAAACACAAGGTGAGGGAGAGCAATAACTGGGCAAAAATGACAAATTTATTGGTTTCCCAGATTTTCTTAAGTTTTCAATGCAGCATAATAAATTATTACCAGTCACTGTATTATCAGGTATGTTCAATGCTCTACAGAATAACTTGAATAAAGCCAATGCAATCAGGCATACTATATAAGACAATAACACTTTGCAAAAATATAGTTTTTAAAGATTTAGAATGCGAGAAATAACTAAATGCAACTTGGTGTCAAAAGCAACATATTTATATCACCCCACAACACTCACTTTTTTTCTGTGTGTAACTGTAAGAGACAAATCAGGCTGAGCTACATGGAACTGTGAAGTGTTTTCAGTATCTGTAAACTTAATGCTGGTAGTGTCTTGCTGAGTTGAAACTTCTTTCTTCCATACAAAAAAAAGTATAAATATTGTCTGCCCAGAAGTCTAGGTAACACATCCCTAGAAGAAATATTCAGGACAGTCCACTATGAAAGCCCTCCAGTCTTCCAAAATTATTCAGCTGGTTTGTGTCATGTGATTAATGATGCACTAAGAAGGTGCCAGATGATAGTCTCTGCAAAAATCTCTGTCCAGAAGGACAACAAAGTTCCCTTACAGCAAGTCCATTTTAGGTCTATAATGTAGCAGTAGAGGTGCTTTCTGCAAGACAGAAATACCAGTAAAAGTTAAGAAATAAACCCAGAACTAATCTGTTCAGTAGGAAAAACTTCTGTGTCATAAACTATATCTTCAATGAAAGATGAGAGCAGCTATCTGATCTGTCAAAAATTCACCAAGACAAAGACAAGATTCAACTTCATCTGTGAGGCTCAAACAAGTGATAAAGAACCCTTTCCCCTTTATCTCAGGAACACACCTGTTTATCTTGGAAAACTCCCTGAAGAAAGAGACATGTCTAGAAGGCAGCATTAGAGTATGTGGTAATTCATATTTAACAGTCTTCACTTATGCCTCTTCTGTGAAAGCATCCCTTGATTTTTTTATGAATAGGTAAACTTTTGGCAACCACAACATCCTGCACCATGGAGTTCTGTGTCTCATGAAAACAATTACTTCAGCTTGTTTGTTCTGGGCCTTCCATGTCTCAGTTTTATTTTACATCCACCACTTCTTTCACTTGAGAAGGCAGTTTACAGTTCTGCTTTCCATATGACTCATGATCACACAGATCTCTCACAGCTGAAGAGTAGACTGTACAGATGCACATCAGTTTGATGCTCCTGTTTGGTTCTCTCTGCTACACCTCAAACCCCTAACATTTGCATTGTATCCTTTCATCTATACCTACATTAAATTTCAGTTGTTTGTTAATAACCTGTCACTCAGGACTGTAAAGACTTTGTTCAAGATTTCATCATCTATCTGTCACTAACCTAAATAATGACAGTGTTATCAACACACTGTTAATGAACTACTCAAATCCATTTTCAGGACATTCAGAAACACTAAATGAAACAGATTCCAGCAGGATTTCACTTGTGACATCTCTGCATTTTTAACACTGACCATTGACTTTATCCTGTGACTCTTACACAGGTCGACTATTTTTTAACTCCAAGACAGAAAAATGCATCTCTACTCCCAGGTGGACCTCTTCTAGATATGCATCCAAAGCCTTTGAGTGATTTCACCTCAGTGTACACAGTATGCTCAGAATGTGTTGTTTTTGCATTACAAATATGAACTTCTTTTTCAATAACTCCATGTATACATACACTGACCCTGTTGAGTGTTGACTTTCCTCCTAAGTGTTCAGTTTTGCTATTCATTCTTACTGCCTGAAGGGGTTAAAAATAATACTTTTTGTAGCTTCTATTTCTTCTGCTAAACTTGATAACAATTTGACAGGTACTGCAGTGTTCCCTTTTCTCTTGCAGTGAATACATAATTCTCCTTTCCTTCATTTACTGGAAACAAATAAATGCTTGGTGTCTAAGGATGTTGTAGTAGATATTTATAGAAGTACTTTTTATAAAAGTGTACTGCAGTATAGTTCCAAATTATCACTATTTTATAAACATTTTATTTGGCCATTGCATGATTTACATTGAACCGTTGTGCCATACCTTAAATCTCCATCTAGTAACAACTACAAACTTGAGCGTGTGGTCTTTTCCAAGAATCTCTTCATTGCATAATATGTCCAGCTGATAAAGTAAAGGTAACAGTTAATTCATTGGGACCAAATACATCAAACAGCATATTTCACGTAATACTATACATTTGACAAGACTTTTTTTCTCTGAAGATACTGGAACTGGTAATCCTGCAGTTGCCCTGCAGACAAAAATAGTACTACAAAAGAAAAGATAGTATCTGCTCTCAACATAAAGTACTGAAAGACCATGTCAATGCCTGCGTAGGAAATACAGTATGATCTGAACTTAACTGCTTGATTTATCTTCCCAAGCACTGGATTTCACAAGTATTAATGTCCTTTCCTGAAAGCTTTACATGCTTTTAAAAAGGTTGAATACATGAACAAGGAGACAGAAATCTCAAAGAGAGCTGTTATTTAGCATAATATGCATTTATTTTTACCTAACACCAGTCACGTTGCATTGTTAAAAGGATAGACTTTTTAAAAAAACACTGTCCACCATATACTCATATGCTATATTTAGGTGTTTTTTACAGATACTCAACAAGTATTTTTTGTTTTCTATGTCAGTTTTAAAAAAATCTTGGTATTACAAGTGAAACAGCGGGGATCTCAACATAAAAGCATGAGGATCATATGAATGTTAATCCACTCAAAAAAAGTATCTGAACATTAACTAAAACCAGGGGACATGTATGAAAACAGTAAGTTCCACCAAGGTGGAATATAAAGTGGCTTATATTACAGTGCTTTACCCCACAGCCCAGAAAGGCCTGAATGTGCATGCAGTCCACTTACATGGCAGTTAACTCAAATAGTCTGTACCAAGCAACCAAGTGACCAGAAGCTCAAATTCTCCTTCTATGGTACTTGGTACTGGTACAATGATTACACGACCATTTATGTACTTTTTAAGAAGGTAGAAAGGGATAACAAAGGAATAAACGGTACTACTGAAAAGTTTTTCTTTCAGTAGAAACCAAGTAGATTTTTATGCCACAGATTGGCACAGTGGATTGGAGGGCTTACACAGGCATATATCAAAAGAATATATCAAAAAACTCCTTTTGAACAATCCTTGTAGCTATGCAGCTGCTGGGCTAAAGCCAGGAGTCAACCACATCTGAGCTAGCTGAGGACAAGATAGAACACATGGTTTTGTTTCAAGAAGACTGGCAGCATTTGGGGATATACTTGAACCATAAGACAGAGAGAGTGTTAGTTTGAACTGTATAGAAGCTATGAAGGAAAACTGATAGAGATGCAAACTTGCTGTTGACAAACTTGAGCAGCAAGGTGTTGACACACTGGACTGGAAAGCAGATGATTTGATTTGGATGAAATGCTTTAATGAAATTCAGTGAATCAGTGTCATAATATAGAATTGAGAGATGTCAAGCTGATAGTCAATTGAGATGTCCAGAAACTGTGACCAAGATCCAGCCAAGTGATAAGCAGGGGCTGCATTCATAGTTTATCACTGGAAATTTTTGAACCTGGTCTAGGAGAAGTGCAAAGTACTACCTTTCCTTCTGTATCTTTCAAGCTAATTCTTCCCATGATGTCCTGTAAAGATAGGGAAAAGTAGGCATCTGATAACACTCTAGTTGTGAGAGGCAGCAACTTCAGACTGAGCTTTACTAAGAGCACAGAAAAGAACAAAGTATTTGTGGTGCTTTCTCTTCAACTGGGCTTCGGTGCTGTTCAAGAGTTGGTTTCTGCCTGGCCCCTGTAGAGTGCAAATTTCCTGAAATGCTGGGGATAAAGTCACCTACAATCTATCAAACGAATCACCTTGCCAGAGTCCATTTCAACACATGCGGAAGCACATAACCAAGCCGTTTAGCTCAACTATTTATAAATGCACATGAAAAAGTGCACTGCAAACTAAGTGGAAAGTCTTGTACGAATCCAAGAAAGGACAAGAAAATGGCTATATAACATATAATTCAAGAAGCAGTGTATGCTTCTGGTTTCTGAAAATGAAATCAGAATAAAAGACATCCTTTTTCAGTGTAACAAACTCATCCCTTTGAAGTTTTTATATCTGTAAATGTTTTTTTAAAAATAAAATATTACCTCATTAAAAGAAGAAAGGTTGAGTTTTTTGGCAATGAACTTCTTTAGATGCAAGACTGTTGCTTGTGCAGAGCAACGAATCCATTTTCGTTTCAATCCACGCAGTTTGCTGCTATTGCACTCCAAGCAGATGCTTACCTTCAGGAAAAGGCAAACAATCAAGAGTTGGCTGCAACAATTACCTGTATGTATCTTATGTACTCCACATGCAGTTTTTCTTAATCCAATAAAGTGAAGTACAGTACTAGTATTCTGTAAACTGAAAGGCCTATTAAGAAAACCACATTTTCTAAGATCTCATAAGTTGAGTGGTAAGTATGTTCAAGTAGTAATTTTTGATGTTGGAGCAAGGCTGCTTCAATTCAAATTCATGGATTATCAATAGCTTAAGAGGACCATATGTTAAAAGCTAGAGTAAGAAAACAGTAAGAAAACCATTGCCAATTCTTAGTGATGGCTTCTAACATAATTTCTTACTGTTAATGCAACTGCTAATCTAGTTTAATTTTAACATGTTTAAAAAGAATGAATACAAATGATATAACAAATTTTTCAAATTCTCACTTCTCTTCCCATCCAGCTATCAATTACAGTATAAACATTTTGTGATGATATGCTTGTATTGCACTAGGAGGATCTAGTAAGTAGTACAATCCCTTTGAAAGTTCCCTCACACAGTAACTGAAAAGAAAATTAATCCAACCTAAAGTTACTCTGGACACATAACTGGAAAAATTAAGTGACTTGTTTATCCAAAAGGAGTTTTCACCTTCTAACAAGCTTTGTGTTTAAAACTTAACAGTGGGCTTCCCTGCTTTTATGATATTTTTAGGATATAGGGCTAACACTGACTTAAGCATTAAAGGCTGAAAACAAAATACGTAGTAAGTAACTAAGAGTGCTGTTAAGGAAGCTTCTGNTGCCTCTGGGAGGGGACCCTGAACAAAGGGTCCCCTGGGCTTTCATACCCTCACAGCACCAAAGTCTGGGGGTCTCAGTGTCCAGTCCCCAGCCTGGTGCCACAGGTCTCTGTGCCCTTTCCTGTGCCAAGGGCTGTGTTCATGGCCTCTTGCCTCGGGTTTCCAACCAGAGCTCAACCACCAGTTCTCATTGCAACCCCGAGCTACCTGCACTGAATGTGTTACAGTGCCAGAGGTTTAATTCATAATTATCAATACACATTCAGCTCAATGTATCATGGTAACACTGGGGTACACTCCTGCAGAAGGCATAAAATTACATGAATTTGTTTTAACAGCAAACTTTGAAGATTCATAAACAGTCAGAACTATAAAGACATTTGCATGAAGATTTGAATGTATTCTCCATTCCTGCCAAAACACAAAGGTAAAACCCCATGCTTACAAAAAAGCATTGCCCAAACTGCATCATGTTTGTATCAGAGAACA
Source organism: Pycnonotus jocosus (assembly GCA_013400435.1). Classification (NCBI taxonomy): domain Eukaryota; kingdom Metazoa; phylum Chordata; class Aves; order Passeriformes; family Pycnonotidae; genus Pycnonotus; species Pycnonotus jocosus. The sequence goes on along the minus strand of VWYP01001228.1, from coordinate 4,257 downwards.
GAAAAAGTAGCTAGAAAGAAGCTCATTTTCTTCCCTGTTAGAGTATCAAAGTTACCTTAAAGCACAACAGCTAAAACACAAGATAAAACCAGAGTATGCCCTTTGAGCCCACCTGTTCATCACTTCGGTGGTAGTCATTATCTTCTTCCTGTTTTTCCTCTGAAGTTTCTTTATTTATATTTTCATCTGCTTTAGTTTCACCTTAAATAAAAACCCACAGATTTATGGGATACATATATGCTATTTCTATATATAAAGCCCAGATATATCAGCAGCAGCTTATAATGCTAATACAATTAAAACATCACATTTCAGGACCGCAGTATAGAATAAGCCTTGCTACTCCCAAATTGCACTTATCGGCTCAAGCACCACTTGCAGCCAACAGCCTGTGACATATAAGACGAGAACACCTATGAAGTTCAGCTGCTAGCAGCCCAGAAGCTGGGTAATTTCACAGTCCCCATGTAGGCACCACTATGGAGACCAACTTTGCCACAAGCAACATGCTATTAACAGCTAAAAAATAAAATTCTGTGCACAAATAAGGGACAAGGCAACAATCCTACGCTGACTCTATTCCTCACTGTCAGGAAACAATTGGGACTGTAATATTCCCACTGGGCACATACATCTAACAGATCTGTTTATCAATTTACTAGCTGTCACCCATGAAAGACAGAATAAATAAAGGACTATTTACCATTTCGATGAGAATCGAGGTGCTGTTTTGTAGAACATGTCTCCCCTTTGATGTCCCCTGGAACTTCCATGCCCAGTTTGTGATAAAACTCTCTTTGCTTTTTCATTTCCGCTGTTTAAAATTGCAAATATTAATCCCTGTAATAAAGTTCTAATGCAATATTTATGAAGTTATTCCAAATCTCTTCCCACTTAAGGATTGCAAAAGTGGTGGTGGTGTCATTATTTACTGTCTTCTCTCTCTGCTATTGCACCAAGTCACACCTCATCTTATTTTTCAGAATTACAACAGCATAAAGTTATCTGTATAATTACCACTATACCATTGCTGATAGAATGAGACAGAATTTAAAATACTGTAGCTAATTCTGAATATCCTCCATTTTGAATATGACCATATTTCAGTCAAAACATTGGGTTTGAAATTTTATTCATAGTTCTGATTTTCAATAATCTAAAAATAATTTTTGAAGTATCTCTTTATTTTGAAGTATCTATTTTGAAGTATCTATCTATCACATTGATATTTGAAAATGCTCTGGTTAAAAAGCAGCTTAAATACATGAAAATACTTTTTTAAAATGAAAGCTTTAACACGCATTAGGACAAAAAGAAAAAGAAACCCACTGAGCAATTTTTATAAAGTATCTTTTTAGCTTAACAGATCTGTCAAAGAGGATTATGAAAATAGGAATTGAAAGCTCCCTGATAAGAAAGAACTCTCAAAATAGCTGAAATTAAAAGTAGTTCTGCATTGCATTTTACCTCTGAGAATTCTAGAAAGTTTGCACAACAGGTACACAATTTAACAAAAACAAGTTATGGTATGGTAGCATTCAAAGGCTGAAAGCCTGTTCTGCTTTACATAATACCGCTTTTGGAAGAAACATCCCATGTTGCCTCCCCCCACACCTACACACAGTTCCTGCTAATACAGGTATGAAATTAAATTAATTGCTAAAAATTACCAAGTGAAGGAGTCTGTTTTCCACTGCATTTTTTTCTCAGTTGCCCCCCCCCAACTTCTTCATCACTTGAAACTTTTTTTTTAAATGTCAAAGAAGTATGTGCAAACTGACTTTTTAAAAGGTCACACCACAACTTACCTTCTTGGAGGCCTGGCACAAGTTTGTAAACAATATCTTGCATTGTTCTGTCATGACTAGCAAGGAAAAACGAAAACAAAATCAAAAGCTTAAGTCCACCATCTTGATTGAAAAAATGTCTTTTTAAAAAGTTCCAGTACCAATAATACACAAAAATCTCTAAATCCACCTAAGAAGAATTTTACTTCTCAATCAGTATTTTTATCAAACCAGAAAGAACAGCAACACGAAACAAATTATGAAAAAGTACCAGCTGTGAAAGTAAATGAAAGTTTGAGAAAGACTAGCCTGTGGAGGATATCACCACATTGAATATGCCCTTCTGCATCAAGACATGTCACTAATAATCTAAAATTCTTTTCCAACTTAGAGATAACCTCATTTTTATTACAAAACAATCAAGGATAGCTTGTTTCTCATCCCTACAGACTAATTTCTAACATTTCTAGATTAGTTATCTTTACTAAGATTCTTCTAAAATGCAAGAGAACAGTGCACAGAAAAAGACCACAACAACTAAATTTTACTTTGTTCTTAAAAGACAACATTTTAACTGTGAGAAACATTATGTAGCTAAGTAGCCTGTAGAGGTAGTGTGGCTCAAATGAAAAAAACCCACTGCAAGCAGAACAGTAGGGCCAGTTAAGATTCTAAACTTTAATCCCCAGCTCACCTAGTAAAATCCTCTTCTAGTCCAAAATAAGTTACAGCCTCAAAGAAATTAAACGTTACATTACATTGCAATTAAGAAATAGCATAAGAAACATTTCAAGTGTCTGTCTTGGATGCTGCAATGTCATTAACCCCAAAAGAGTCTGCAGTATCAAGTCCTGAATCTGACTCGAACAGAAAAGGCTTACTAGAGTAGTCTCAGTCTTCTCACCACTTGACACAAGCAGCAGTGGAGATCAGTACAGAAATGGTAACGAATCAAGACATTTACAAACAGCAATTATAGCATTTTAAGTAGCACTACAACAAGATTCAGAATATCACTTATCCTAAATTCATGTTATTTTGACCAGTAGCAATCCCCTTTGTACAAGCTGGGATTATGAAGTTTCACGTATAGACTGCAAACACATTGCCAAAAATACTTCAACCAAAGTATGTAATTAAGACACCACCATTACATCAGAGGTGACAATTTGGGTGCTGGATCTTACAAATATCTTTAAGGTCCCAGAGAATTTTAAGATTCTATGATGCTATTTAACAGTATTTAGAAATGTAAACAAGGAGACACATTTGGTTTACCTATTTTCCAGTCAGACAGAGATGAGTAGGAGCTCAAATCTCCATTTTCAAACACCTTGTGAAACTCTGGACTGTCAATTATTTTTTAAAGAAGGTAAGTAAATATATCCAAAAGTAGGCTGGTCTGTTTCAGCTTTGATGGGGCAATATTTTACAATTAGTTCAAGCAGCTTATTTAAGTTGAAGTGTATGCAACACCAAAAAACAAATAACAAATGCCTTCTAGGTGCTCTCAATATCATGTTGTTTCCTGGCCCTTTCTGCATAAAAATCAATTTTTTGAACCAAGGCAAAACATGTTGTGTACATGTTGTGTACATGTGTAACATGTTGTGTTACATGTCATTTATTCATTCTTGCCTATTTGCATCTACCTGTCCCTTTAATTATACATTCATATAGGATATTATCAGTGTATTATATAAATGTGGAGACAGCATACTTAGTTTCAGGCTCCTGAATGAGGATGAGCTTGAGCAATATAAGTGTGTCTGGAATACTGACAGTTTTCTGTAAAAGTGCAATCAGACTCATTTACTATACCTTCAGAAATTGTTATAGAAGAGAAAAAGGCACATTGAAAAATGCTATAAACAAACACAAGTGCTTTATAATGGAAGACAAAACACTACTTGATATGCAACAGCTAATGCAGACACACCATCATAATGTATTTTCATCAGCAGAAGTTACTACACCACAGTAAAATGAAAAGAAAATACTCAAGGAAAAGAAAGAGGAAAAGAAAAAGGAAAGGAGGAAAAAACCCAACAAAAACACTCAGTGAAAATGCAATTGGACTGTGCAAATGCAGATGGAAAATAAGGTGGAGATTAGCAACAGCCAACATGGCTTTCACCAAGAGCAAACTGTGTCTGACAAATTTGGTGGTCTTCTATGACAAAGATACAGTGGATGAGGAAAGGGTGAGTCATGGCATCTACCTGGATTTGTGCAAAGCATTTGATGCTGTTCTGCAAAACATCCTTGTCCCTAACTGGAGAGACATGGATTTGACCAATGCAGCACTTGGTGGATAAGGAATTGGCTGGATGGTTGCATTCAAAAGAGTGGTGATCAACAGTTCAGCATCCAAGAGAAGACCAGTCACAAGTGCTGTCCTTCAGGGGTCAGTACTGGGCCCATCACTGTTTAACATCTTTGTCAATGACAGTGGGATCAAGAGCACCCT
>VWYP01001226.1:0-23815 GCA_013400435.1 Pycnonotus jocosus | reverse complement strand
GAAGCGTAACCCAAACCGTTACAGGAAGATACCTAGAATCACAGAATGGTTTAGGGGTTTTTGACATTTAAACTCATCTAGACCAAACCCTCTATCACAGGCAGGGACATCTTCCACTAGTCCAAGTTATTCAAACCCCTATCCAACCTGGTCTTGAACACTTCCAGATATGGAGCATCCACAGCTTCTCTGGGAATCTGTTCTAGTGTCTCACCACCACTACAGTACAAAACTTCTTTCTTATGGCCAACATCAATTGACAACTTTTCAATTTTAAATTGAATTTTAAATACCCCTACTAAAGGCTGAGGTAAAAGTCTTTCTTATAAGAAAGAATTATATAAGATCTATGTAAGAAAAATATAAGTTGAAAAATCACAATAAAATCTCTATTGGAGTCTTTTCTTCTCCAGCTAAACAATGTCGACTCTCTGTCTTCACAGGAGAAACGCTTCAGGCTACTCATCATCTTCATTGCCTTCCATTAACAAGTCCTTGTCTTTTCTGTGCTGGGAACCCAAGACCTGAATGCACTACTGCAAATGGACTCCAACAAGAGCAGGGCAGAGGGACAGAATCCTCTCTCTCACCCTGCTGGCCACATTGTCTTTTGTGCAGCCCAGCATACAATTGGTTTTCAGGGTTGAAAGGGGGTGCAGCACATTCATATCCAACTTTTCATCTACCAATATGCCCAAGTCATGCAGGGCTGGTCTCAGTTCACAGCCTCTACTGATGCTGGTGACTGCTCAGATCAGTGGGATATGACTGAACTTCATGAGGTTCACATTGTCTCAGTCCTTCAGCCTGTCAAAGTCCCTCTGGATGGCATCCTGTCCCTTCAGCACACCAGCTGCATCACTCACCTTGGCATCATCTCCAAGCTTGCTGAGAGTGCACTCAATACACTGCTTCTGTCATTGATAAAGACATGACCTTACCAGTGCCAATACAGATCCCTGAGGGGAACTTGTTAGGGATCTCCCTTGGATACTGGGGCATTAATAGCAAATCCTTGGATACAGTCATCCAGCCAGTTTCTTATCCATCTAGTAGCCCATCAATGATGCCCATCTCTCTATTTTATCAACAAGGATGTTGTGAGGGACAGTGCCCTCAATGGCTTAAGGCTCCCACCTTACCTATCACCATGATTCAATGTGTTGATGTGCTGGAGAGTAGGGAGGCCCTTCAGAGGGACCTGGACAAGCTGAGACCAACAGCATGAGCTTCAACAGGGCCAAGTGCCAGATCTTACACTTCAGTCACAACAATCCTATGCAGCCCTACAGGCTGGGGACAAAGTGACTGGAAAGTGGCCCAGGGAAAAGTCCCTAGGGATGCTGGTCAGCTGCCAGCCGAGCAGGAGCCAGAGTGTGCCCAGGTGGCCAAGAAGGCCAAGGGTATCCTGGTGTATATCAGTGTGGTGGTGAACAGGACTAGGGAAGTGATTTCCTCCTGTACTTGATACTGATGAGGCTGCATCTCAAATCCTGTGTTCAGCACTGAGCCACTCAATTAAAGAAGGACTTTGAGGTGTTGGAACAGGTCCAGAGAAGGGCAATGAAATGGGTGAAGGTTATGGAGCACAAGTCCTGTGAGGAGCAGTTGAGGGAGCTGGGAGTGTGCTTAGTCTGAATGAAAGGAGACTGAGGCGAGACCTTATCGTTCTCCACAACTACTCAGAAGGAGGTTGCAGCAGGATGGGGGTTGGCCTTTTCTCCCAGAGCAAGAAGACATGGTCTTAAATTGTACCAGGGGAGGTTTAGATTGGACATTAGGAAGAATTTCTTCACATAGAGAGTGATTGGGCATTGGAATGAACTGCCCAGGGAGGTGGTGGAGTCACCATTCCTAGAGGTGTTTAAGGAAGCAGTGGATGTGGCACTCAGTGCCACAGTCTGTTTGACATGGTGGTGTTTGGTCACAGGTTGGACTCTGATCCCAGAGATCTTTTCCAATGTAACTTGCTGCAGACAGGTAGAGATATTATAAAAGAAAGGTGTTATAAAATATGGTTTAGGCCTTGCTACTCCAGCTAAGCTAGAAGTAGCTTGTAATTTCCCATAAAGAAAAATTATAAAAATGAACACAACAACCTATTCTTAGAGAGAAAAATAAGTTTGTACCTGCATAAACAATGAATCTGCAAAGAAAATATGTAAACATATCTAGAGAGAGAAAATTCTATAGACATATACAACAGCCCTTACTGAGCAATGAACTGAATTTCACTGTTTCTCACCAATTAGGTTTAACACAGGGCCTTCTGATATTTCCTATGAGCTTTGTGAATAAAGAGGGGGCTTTTCTGCATGAGGAAACTGAGTCCCATCCACTCATTTTTTACAACAGTAGCTGAGTCTGTGATAGAAGCTTGATTTAATCTGTATGTTGTGGCTCTAGAATTGCATACCCAAGTTGTGTTTACCAGCAAATGACTTGACCCTAGCTGATGGTCATCAAATGCACCATGAGTCCATACCTAATGTGTCCATACCTAATGTGTCCATATCTAATACCACATACCTTATATGTCTGTGTGTCTACACCTAATACATGATTCCTACATAAATAAGTTTACAGATTACATGTGAAATCAGATTTCTGCAGAAACATCCCAGATTTCCTAGTCTATGCTATGAGAAAAGCATACAAGTATGAAGAGAAAACTGCTGGAGTACCTTGCAAACAGGTTTCAGAAGGAGATTTTTTTGGGGGGTGGTGGTTTCCTGCATGCAATCATCATTAGTTCCCTTCAACCAAGCGGAAGACCATGGCAAGCACACAAACGGTTCTCACCAACAGACACTGCCTTACCTGAAATGTAGATGCAAGACAAATTTGCTACTGAAAAACAAACACAACTTGGAAAAGTAATTTGAATGTGCAGCTCAATCTGCTCAAACTGTCAACATAAACACATTTATTGGGTTTCTAGATGGCACATACTTGTACTACTTTCAGCTGATATGATTGAGTCCTGAAGAGTGAGCAAGGCAGAAAAAACAGCGCTATTACAAGAAAAATGCTATCAAAAATCCTCTGAAACCTAAGCAAATTGTAGACTAAAACAAGGACTGAGGAAATTAATACAGAGAAGATTAAGGTATATATACATCTGTCATTTTCCAGCTGTAGGCAATCATGTTTCTTCATGTCGACATGGTCTCTACAGAAGGTACTGACCAGTAGCCATAATGTTTTTAGCTAGGTAAACAACATCCCATGAGGCTCTGTTAGGAAAGGGTGAGGTTGGGAAGTGTCAGTGAAAGAATGAAGTTTTTAAGTGATGAAACTCCACTTTTTCCAATTTGTCACATGTATTTGCCTTTTGGGGAAGTAAGGGGGGTTTTACCAGCTTTTCAGATGGAACTTGGATGAATATGTACATCTACAAAATTTAGCTTCTTTTCTCTCATCTTTCCTCCTTCCATCCATTCTCTCTCCTTCTTTAAGAGGAGCTATTGGGAAGTTCAAAATATTGTATACTCCAAATTAGAGACTACTACTTTTAGACGGCTTCAAAATCCTGTTTTGGATGTAAAGTAGCTTCTGTCAAGAAGTCATATAAATAAATTCCTTTTCAATTCCAGAACTGGTAATCCATAAAACTATGTACCTGTGAATAAGTAAGTTAGTAATTCAGCGTTAATACATCACTATTACAAACAGAATTCAGTGAGTATTTCATTTTTAAAAAAATTCTCACAGTTTATTTATTTATGTTCTACTATCTTCTGGAATGAAATGATGAACTACAAATGCTGATATTATTTTTATATTTCTAATAGACTTCCTTCAACCTGATCACGAAACTTTTCATTTTGCTACTTTACTGAGCACTGGCACACTTGAAGAGATCCTCCAAACAGCATAAAAAGGCAACTGCTGGTCAATACATTGCAATTATTAAGTGATTTTACAGGAGTAGATTTGGATGCATGGACTATTAATTGCATCTGTGAATTAGATTATTCATCACAGTTCAGAGTTCACAAATCACTCAAAAAGAAAATTAATTCCATCATCAGTGGAACTTGCTCCTTGGTAAAGCAGGAAAAGTGTTCTTGTGTGAAACAGCAATATAGCAGAAATAAATTGTAACATCTCACAACAATTAATTTGTGACTACATATCGGAAGTGTTTTATCTTCTGTTAGCAATGCAAAGGTAGTGTGGTAGTTTAGAGTGGTGATTTCAACATCTGCCATAACTTCCTCAGAAAAAAAAAAGGAACTCATGTCCATGCTAAACCACCACAATCAGATAAATCATCACTGATAGTATGCCAGAGATTATTTAGTTTTATTAGTTTTAACATGAAAACGAGGCTAGTAACACAGTCTTCCCTGAACAGTTATATACAATGGTTTATGATATTGCCATGACCAGAGATGAACAAATCTCATTCTACAATGTGTGTTGGCTCCACCATACAATGTAATTCCACTGATGAAGTTTACCAGTGAAAGTTCTCAGGCAATAACAGCAAGGCATGTCCATATTCTTTTCCCATAAACCTCTATTAACACAGCAGACACCCAAATTCTATTGTATTCTCTTTTAACATGATTAGAGGTAACGTCCACCAACCACATTGATTCATCCTTTGTGTCTTGTGGAAAATACAAACAAATCTGTCAGCAACATCTTTTGACATATTTCACCCATTCATGCTTGTACTTCTAGTGAGAAGTGAGTTTTACTTATATTTATGTAGCACTTCCTGTCTCTTCTTAAGAACTTTTCTGGCTTAGTTAATACCATTCCTGTTATGAACAAGCCTTGGCAGTAAAACAGAAAAACTTCATGAGTGTAAGAACTAACATCAACCAATCTGCGCTTCAGTTAATTATATATCTGTGAGCAAGAAGAACGTGCCGTTTCTAAGTTCTAATGATGAGATATTTAATGACAGTACTATGCCAGTACTGGCCTCTTTAGGAGATAGGAACCATCAGAAGGTAACTCCAGCACCCCCTGGCAGTGTCTGAGCCTTGTCTTCCCAAGCCTTTGTAGACTTGGGTATTAAAGACTGAAAGGTCTACCTGGGACCTACAGAATGAATACTCATGGTAGTAAATGGCAAAGAGGTTGTGTTATGGTAATTTCTTCATGTTCTTTTTGAGTATGCTAATTTTCACTTTTAGATGGAGTTGGGAAAGTTAAGTAAGGTAACATATGCTGATTATATAAATTGCTGTGGGAAAGTAAGGTGTATGAAGTAGCCTGTGCTGGATTATAACCTAGCTTCCAACCTAATTTTTCACTTCAAAGTAGGTATTTATCATGCTTCACTCTTTTTAAAAAAATATTTTTAATAATCCCAAGGGTTGAGTAGCTGCATAATCAGCTCTCCCTTATAGAGGAAAAAAGTCAGTTATTGGCAGATAAGTCAACTGTATTTTTTTTTCTCTCCACTTACCTAGTTGCTATGTTACAAATTATGAACATGGTCCATTTTCATCATAAATGCTATAACAACATTCATTACCAGATCAGAGTAATAATTCTCATATCCTGGCACTCACGCTGGACAGGCACTGACCTCAACAGGCTCATGACAGAGGAGTTTCTCGTTGGTGGGAAGTACCCAATCAACTACTTCTTGAAAGCAGTGGGGACAAGCAGGTTTCTTTTTCTTAAATTTCTCAGATGTTCCAGATCAGCTTAGATGCTCTGAGACTTTGGATCAAGATATTGAATTCTTCCTTGGTACAGTGTGACAAGTGAATAAGAGATCAGAACAATGTTAAGGAGAATAAAGCCACTCTTATTCTCTTAAAATCTGTCCGTGCGCTCCTAGAAAGACATTGGCTGATTATTCTTCTAATCCTGAGTATGTTTGGCTTCAGGACTTCCCTAAAGACTCATTTCTATAATTACCTAGAAGTCAATATTTTAGAAGACATAGAGAGTCCGATAAGCTACTGAATAATGAGACAGACTCCTTTTTTTAAACAGTATTAGATCAAAGTACACACTGTTAATTTTTAAGTGTACTAACACATTTATGATAATATTAAATGCTACTAAAATAACCCAGTGCATTATTTATAAGAAGATAAATATCTCTCTCCAGACCATCAACTATTTTGGAGAAAGAGAAAAAAAGAGTTATTTTTAAACTTGAAAGTTAATTACCATGTAACAGTCACAACAGAGCATTACATTTCTATTCCAGATGTTAAAGTGCCTAGCCCAGTTTCGAAACATACTTCAGTTTTACAACATTTTGGAAAAATGACTCAGTTTTTCATAGTTGGCCAGGGTTTCACCCTGACTCATACAAGTATCTAGGGCATGCACATGTAACTGGTTGCGAACTAAAAGCCAAAAAATTCTGGGAGGAGGGAAGGATGTTAACCATTCTTCCACCAGCAGTTTTCCACAGCTCCCCTGCTTTCTCATGTGACAGCTCGAAAAAGCAGAAAAGACCTCTTTTTGACAGTTCTTTTGACAAGGAAATTGTACAACTTCAGAATATTTGGAACACACTAAAGCCAAAAATTAAAAATAATAATAAAAATTCATAAGCAGTGTTTGTTGTTGACATTTCTCCCTAAATGTACTAATGAAAGGGACTGTCTATATTTTTGGTTTTCTTCCCTTGCATAAATGCTGTCTGGATTACATCTTGCAGTGGTTGGAACCACTTCATTTCTTTTTGTAAGGAAGCTGTAGGCAATCCCTGAGATTTTTAATGGAAAACCAGGGTTGAAGCAGTCAGAGATTCTCAGGAGTAGCCCCCTTCCCCACCGCTCACAACCAAAAGGCTCCTCAGGAACACTGAGCTCTGCTGGGTATTATTCTGAACAGCAGTGTACATGGGTTTGGTAGCAGCAGCTCCCTTGGTTTACCTCTCCAGCGTGCTGCCCTGGGACAGCTGTGTGCTTCACTTGCTGCAAATCAGGCTATTGCAGCTTTTGGCACCAAATCTCGAGCTCTTGTGCTGCCTGCTGCCACCAGGGCAAAGGCAACTCGTCTGGAGCAGCAGCTGTTGCGGGGAAAAGTTGCTTTCACTCCTCTCTTCATAGGAGGAGCAAGTGAATTTACTGCTGCAGGGCTTGGACCCTTCGCTCTATTTGTCATCTCCATTCCCCCTTATTTTTCAGTAGCAAAACCAGCCTTTCTCCCACTCTTTACGCTTCCTACTGCAAAAGGCAATTTTTCTTGCCTGGAGTAATAGCTTGGAAAACAGCTCATTTCAGCTGCAGCCATGATGACCACAATGGCATCACCCTGAGAAACAACTTTGGAAGAGAGGTTTTTGCAGGTACAAATTGAGAAGACTTCTGGTGCTATTTTTAAAAATTTATTACTCTGCTCTTCAAAGAAACCAAAAGTGTTATTGTGTTTTAAACAGACTGAACTGCATGAAAGATTTTTTATAAGTGTTCCTTCTCCAAACTAGATTAATCTGCAACACTTGAGATGTTTTGTGTGCTATTTTCTCATGTCAAACATGCTAGAAATACAATTAAAAACTGCAATGTGTCTTAAATACCCAATTTTATGTTATTGTGAATTTTCTTAAACTGCAAGACATCCCACAAGAGTTGCCAATATAAGAAAGTAAAAGTAACTTTCACATATCTATTTTTTCTTTTTTTCAGACACTCTTTATTGCCTGACTAAGCTGATCTCAAAATCCACATAAGAGCATCCCACTGATACCAATAAATCCAATATGGTTTTAACATCATTATCATGACACATTCTTATGCAAAGAAGGCAAGATAGAGGCTGGTGATTTGCCCCTAGCAGATTAAAATTAAATTTGCAGAATGAAATTAAATTTATTGTGTGCTTTCATTCTATTTCTCTTTCCTCCCACCATTAGTCTGGAGAGTTTCTAGGAAAGATAATCTGCCATGCATTTGTATAGTGTCAGCACAATGGGGAGTGCAAAGGTCTTTTAATGATAAACCATGTAATGACAAACTTTGCAATGCAGCCTTGAGAAGGGTAGTGCCACTGCCCTTGGTGCCAAGTTCATCTGTCGCTTGACAAGTTGATGAATAGAGGTGACTTCAAACATGAATTAGGACATTAATGGTGTTATCCCTGATGCACATAATTCTGCCTTTGTGAGGTCTTATTCCAGCTCTTTCAATAGTGATCCTGTTAGGAGATGCTCATGATGTGCTTTGACTTTGGTTGTTGGAGCAGAATGTCGTTCTGGGGACACATATCTCTGAGTTAACAAAATTGCTTTTTCTCCGCCTTTCATTTTTCTGAGGCTGTTTTTGTCTTTTTCTGTAGACAATCTCAATTGAATGAGGCTGCCTACTTCTGGAAGTTCTGGTACCTCAGCTGGCATCTATTCTCTACTCCTACACTCTTCTGTCCAGTATTGAAGCTGAGGACTGATGAGACAGTCTGGCTTTTGAAGGTCTTAAAGGTCCTTTCCAACCTACAAATCCTATTGTAAATTAAACTTCTGCAAGTGGTTACAACCTGCAGGTTGACCGCAAAAGCGAGTTCCCAGACACTCCTAAAACACTGCCGGACGCCTTGTCGAATCTCTCACCGCTTCCCGAGGAGCGGGACCCCAAAACCCACCGGGCATCTCTCCTGTCGTTCTTGCCTCTTGCACACATTCCTGGGATGGGGATATCAGCGAGAGGGTTCGGTGGCACCCTGCGCACCGCGCACCGCCCGGGTACCCCCGGCCGCCGCCGCCCGGGGGAAGGCGAAGGGTGCGGCGCGGCCTCCCTCCCTCCTTGCTCCGAAACCACTCCCCGTAAAGAAAGTCACCAGGGGGTGGGGAAATGGTGACAGCTCCAGGAAGCCGCCGGCGGCACCAGGAGACACGGAGGGGAGGCAGCCCGTGGGGTGGCAGCTCCCAGCCGGCGCCCACCAAGCCCGCCGCCATGGGCTCCCCGCAGCGCCCGCCGCTCGCCCACGTCTTCAAGGGGACTTTCGTGCACTCCAGGGCCTCCGCCCCCATGGACATCCTGCATGGACACCTCCTGGGGGTGGACGATAACGGGACAGTGAGTCGGGGCTCGGGCGGGCTGCGGGCGTCGGGGGAGATGAGCGGCGGTCGGTCTGGGTCCGCTCCGGGGGCGGGGGTCCCGCAGCCCCACTCCGCCGCAGGTAGGGACCGGCAGGGTCCGCGTCCAGAGCTGGCGAGGGCAGAGCTGGCTCTGTGCGGAGAAAGAGGAGGGTTTTCGCACTCTGTCGGGGCAGGCGCCGCGGAGAAGGGATTTGGCATTTGGGGGAGCTGGAGGTGACCGGGGTAGAGCGTCTCCTCGGCACGAGTCTGCTGTTGGCATAAATCTGCTTTTGATTTCGAGTGTTCCCAGAGCAGCAGCGTGCCTACACCTGGCATTCTTTCAGATTCTCTGTTGTCTTTTAGTTTCGCAAGCTGGTTTTTAATTCTCAGGTATCTGAACGGTGACGGTGTATAATAGCTGTATACCCACCGCACAGCCGTCTAAATGAAGATTTCACTTCTCGTCACATTAAAACCCCATCATGGCATATACTGATAAATAGTTAGAAAGATGGTGATGTCGAGCATTTCAGTGGTATGATCCAAGCTTAAAACAAGCACTGCACTTACTGATAATGCAGGAGAGAGTCTGGCAAGGAAGAAATACCATTCCCTTAAAAGTACCACATTTGTAACTCAGTTTCATAATGCAGGTTGTGTAAGTAGACTGGTGATTTCTCTCAGATTCAATAACATACATGGGCACCCTATGCAAAATTTTAAAAAGTAATTTTCTTTCTTGTGGCTAAATAACAGGTTTCAGTGTGTCAGGCTTCAGTAACATTTGAAATCTGTGCAAAACATATGTTGAGCCCTTACAGTGTTTATTGTCCCTATTCTCTATTCTAGTCCATGAAGGCCTGTTTCAGGATGGCCCTTTTATAGCTGTTGAGGAGTCTGGCGCAAGGTGTATTGAAGTCTGTGAGGAGCTGTATTTTGATGAGCAGGAAGGGAGTAAAAACTCGCATAGTTATGTATTGGCTGGTGTTCCATAAAACAATATATTTGAATGAAAAAAAGGTTTGGCTGGTGTCACTCAGGTGCAGAAGATGGAAATCCATACTCCATCCCACTCTCTTTAATGTAAATTTCTGGAAAAGTGTCTACACAGCATCCATAGGAAATCAAGATTTTTTTAATAGTGATCTTCCTGAAAAAGAGGTACCTTAGTACGCTACACCTAGGGATCTGTGCTGTCACTTACTCTCTCTCATTCTCCTAGGGAACAAGGATTCACAGTATACTGTTTTCCTTGCATAAATTGGCAGAAGGTTTTTTTGGTTTTTTTTTTAATCCATTGAAACACTATCTTCCTAAAATAAAATTCCCACCATAACACAGTGACAAGCACTTTTATTTTATTCTTTTTTTATTACAAATTCTTGACATTTAATATTCCAGGAGCTGATAAAGTGATTATTGCATATGCTCTTTTCTCTCTCTATTACTCATAATGTAGCCTCATGCAGAACAACCACTGAAATCACAGAAGAGTTGGCTTTTCAAGAAAGACATAGTGGTTAGAAAATGACTTACCTTTATCATTCTAATTTACATCAAAACTGCTTCTGTTTTTTACATCTTCTCTCAAAGAAGTTAAATTTAGTTAAATAAGTTAAATTTCACTAAGCAGGTACCTTTTGCCTCATGCTGCTGACTTCATCATAGAAAAATTTTGCATGGTCTCTGACACTGTGTATAAGAGCTTGTATGAGCAGCTGGGTCCTGTTTTTCAGTGTGAGTCCCTGCATGCCCTTCAAGGGACGTAAAATGTCATCTCTCCCTGCTTTGCCCCATATGAAAAGAAAGTTTTATGAAGAAAAACATTACTTTCAGGTATAAGATTCCAAATTACCACCAAGTTAGCAAAGTAAGGACCGTATTTAACTGAGTGGTTTGGAGAGCAGTGTAGTTTCTCTCTTGAGGAGCAGCAAGGAGAAAGACCAGCATTCCTCAGGGTAAAAAAAACAGATATAGGTGCAAAATGTGAGTTATTATTGAAATGTTGGTGTAATTATCCTAGGTGAGTAGAATATTAAGTAAATAGGAAAAAATGTTAAGCTAAAAGCCCTTGTGGAAGTCATAAAAAGAGCAAGAGTTGTGGAAGAAGGATTTTAAGGGTAAGGTTTGATTTAAAGCATTTGGGACAGTGAGTGGACATGAGTCAGCTGTACAAGGAGGAAGGCACCAAGGGACCAACACCCATCTGGAGTTCATTGCTTAGCCTTTCTCGGCGGGATGGGCAGTTCCTTTAGCAGCTGGGTCTAGCAAGGGTTCTTATTTCTCATTTAGCCTCACATTCCAGTTTTGAGGACTAGGCAAACAATAGGCATCATGTCTCTAACTGCAAAAGCATTTAATAACTGTGGCAACAGGGAGGGAAGAGACCATGTGGGAGGGGAAAGAGGGATAGACTCCTTCTTGTGTTCACCTGTGAGTTTCACACCCAGAGACAAAGTAAGGCAGGCACTGCTGGATCCAAACCAGCCATGTTTCTTCAGCCAGTATCATTCACTTACCATTCTTTTGTTAGCAAAATGTTTGTGCTGTGGTGCTTGAAGGCACTCAGGGTTTGCTACATCATCAGGGTTGATGCACGGTTTAGTTGACCAGCTAAGATTTAATGGCATCGCTTAGTATATAAAAGGCCTGAGTTAGTCACAAGCGTAGGGAGGTCTTTACCCCTGGTCTTTGGATGCTTTAGCCCCATTACATGAGTAACACATGAGTGAGAACTTATAGAAGTCTTTGGACAATGGTGTTAGCAGCCACTGATTCTGCTTTTTGTGATACACCTTTCCCACAGTGCCAGTTATTCTCCTTGACTTCCTTCTTTAAAGCTGAAGTTCTTAGTCTTGAGGACCTGTCTTGACTCTGTAGTGACTCTGTTGTAGAATTTCTTCTTGCTTTTACAGTGTTGAGGTGCAGAACTGATTTAAAGAACTGTGCATCCTGTTGGTTACCTTGAATGCGCAAGCAAATACTGGAGCAAATATCCAAGCATAGGATCCCAAAGAGCTTAAAGCTTTCAGCATTAGAAATGCATCTTAAAGCAATGGGGAACAACTCTTGGCTGAATAAAGCATTCCATTGGGAAGTTTTTTTTAAAAAAATGCAGATGTCTTGCTATTTTCCCCATATCCTAATTCGACCGTAATAGACCAGGTGTCAGGTTTAGAATTGATTTATTGTATCCAGCTTCCTTGAAACATATTTTCCTAATTTTTCCATGATTTAAGTATTTTGTTTTTCTGCACCGTTAGAGTACATAACAGCCACTGCTTTTCCATGGCAACGCCTGTTTCCAGAATTTGTCATCTGGGGTTTCATGTTTCTCTCTCTCTCTTTTTCCCTCCCTCTTCACCCATCTTCCCCCCACCTCCCCCAGCAGCTTTAACATTGCTCATTCTGCATTTTGACTTCAGTATCTGAATGACATTTTCTTTATTGCACATCAAATATTTCAGTAGGTCTGTGTTCCAAGCCTTCTGCAGTTATACAGTGAATTAAGTTGGATGTATTCCTCTTTGCATGGAGGACAATACTGCTTCTTGTGAGCAATTTTTCTAGTATGTTATTTATTTATATGGCATTATTTAAACATTTTTTCTGACTGAAAATGTAAAACATCCGGTCTTTAGACAATATAAATCATATCAGCCATGATTAATTTAAAAGACTAGGCAGCCAATGACTTCTCTTCTGTGGTTTAGCAATCTTTACAGATTAGCAGC
Organism: Pycnonotus jocosus; assembly: GCA_013400435.1. Classification (NCBI taxonomy): domain Eukaryota; kingdom Metazoa; phylum Chordata; class Aves; order Passeriformes; family Pycnonotidae; genus Pycnonotus; species Pycnonotus jocosus. The sequence continues at coordinate 11,077 of VWYP01001226.1, read as the reverse complement.
TTTGCTTATTTTTGTCTATGGAAAAATCAGAAAATGGTAGATTTCTATGCAAAAGAAACATACACATAAAAAATGACACTCAAATAACTGCTAAACAATGCTTTTTTAGTACTCCTGCTCTTCCTCCTGAGTTTCTTTCTATTGCCATTTTACAAATACTACATCTTTTATAATGTGTGGGGTGGTGGTTTGTGGTTTGTTTTTTTTTATGTTTTGTTTTGTTTTGTTTTGTTTTTTGGGTTTTTTTTACTGTTGCCCTAAAAACTACTGTCATGAGGGTGATACAGGCCCTCAGTGTGGACATTATCCCAGGAGCAGAAGGATACTGGCAGCAGGAAGAGTATTCCCTTGAACTCAGTGGAATGGGCTCTTACACACACTGAGGGAGTTAGAAGACCATGAAATTGGTTTCTGGCAGAATCTCTGGTTAGAGGCAAGAGTCTCTGTAAGCTCAGATAGGCAATCTTTGGCCAGAGGAGACTTCCAAGTCCTCTGAATTGTCAAAACATGGATCCTACCTGGAGCCTGTAGTGGTCATTGCAGTTCCTAGACTCCATAATCTCCGTTTCCTGGGGAGCTGTCAGGCCTATTAGTAAATAGACTAGAGAATCAAAGGGTTGAGAATTCATGCTGCTGAGAGTCATGTTGTGGATTAAAATACCATGGAATTTAAAAATAAATAGGAAATGTGCTAAAATTCTGACTAGGCAACAGCAACTCATCATCAGTAGAATCTGTGTTCTCTAAGAGTCAAATGGGGTTGCGTTTGTCTCCAGATTGTAGGCTTTTATTTTGAAATAAACAAAGATCTCAGCATCCTTTTAGCCCATTCTGTAAAATGAAAATATTATCCACATTTTCCCCCTGAATTTCTTTTCCCATCCTAGACACTGAAAAAAATTTAAAAAGCCCAACACAAGCAGAAAATTAGAAAATTCTTAGCTTGATGGCAGTCATTCACAGGCAAAGCAGGTAATTTCTGTGCAGTGGGTACACAAAGCAGGTTGTGAATACTGTACCTGCATTCCTGTAAGGCTGTTGTACACCTCCTGAGAAAGTGACTGTACTGTTAGCACTATGTTACTTTATAGGACACCGAGGTCTGTGCTGTTCTGCCTGTGTGTCACCTGAGAAGGAATTAATTGTTCTTATTACAAGTTATAAGCTGGGTGCGGTTATTCACTGGATTATGAGAAGCTATTTCAAAATCATACTTGATAGTCAGGAAGAACAAGTGTCTCTATGTAAACCTAACACTTCTGTAGTAAGTGTGTAAAATTGTTTTTAAGATATAACTTGTTTTGCCTTCACATAAAGCTGATGTGGGATGCACGTTTAAGGTACTTAACTATGTTTTCTTTCTTTTAGATTGTGTTTGTGGAACAAGCTGATCAGCTAGAGGAACTGGCTAAGACATGGGGGTTCAAAACATCTGACATAAGACAACTGAGTAAACAGTATGTGTTTTGTTGGGATTAACTTCAGCAAATGCACTTTGTTCTTTGAGTGAGGCAAATTGCGTCTTTGGAATACATTTTGACAGGGAGCGCTTTAAATCCATATGATGCCCATAAATTTTATGGGCAAAATTCCATTTCAGCGCAGTGAGAGCTCTTTACCCAGAGGTGCCTGTGTTCTGGATGTGACTTGGAAGATAGACGGTCCATGTTCTTTTTGTGTTCCTTTGTTTGTGACTGCAGACATGGCTGAATTGTGCTGGCTGATGTATACTCTCACAAAACAAAATGCCGTATTTAATTTTCAGGCATAATCACTTCTGTGCTCACAGAACTAAGTGTCATTTTTTTTTCTTGAGATCACATTTTATATCTATTTTGTTAGCAGTGGGCTATGTCTAACATGAAAGTCTAGACATAGTAAATGTAGGTAACACTGACACTGCAGATATGAAACTCATTTGCTTGGACTTTCACATATTCCATAATAAAAATTAATACAATTAGAAGATTTAAACCTTCTAAACACAGAGCTTTTGATTTCTCATTATACTGCAGCTGGAGGGCTTATTTTTTCTTCAGCCAGTGAAATCCCCCAACTTTATGGTGAGATGAAAAAGTTTTGGACTGTATCTACTACTCTTTGCATGTAGAAGCATTGCAAGTGACTTGTGGCTTAGAATTGAGAGCTGCAGCATCCCTCTAGTAATCAAGTGTTTAAAAATTTTTATGCTTTGCTGAAAGCAATACAGTATACATGAATAACATACATACATCATACAGTATACGTGAGTAACCAGATATTTTCTTCACTTGAAATAGCCTGAGGAAAATGGAAGGTGCTGAGAATATGGATCAGATTGAGGAAGACTTTTCAGCATTTATGGCCTGCAAAAAAAAACAGAAAGAAGGGGAGCTAAAAAGAGACAAAATTCAGTTCATTTAGTAGTCAGGGAGAAGGAAAGAGGAGTGAGAGAAATGTTATGCAGTAAGGAGTTTCAGCCCAAAACAAAATAGCCATAGCAACTTCCTAGTGATGTTGATATATTCATCCCTGTTTTTGCCTGAATGTTTCATGACAATATATAGTTTTACAGTTACTTTGTAAATATTCCTTTCCTGTCAAGATGTTGAGCAGAGCATCTTTCACCAGTGCCTGTATCTGTCTTTTTAGAGTCAGTGTCTGTTCTGCCATTAAGCATTGAAATTCATTGATTTTATGTATCTATACAGACATGGAGGACATTTTATATGTCTATGTAGACATAAATAACACAGAGGAAAACTGGCATATAGAAAGTCACATTTTGTAAATATAATGGTCTGGAAGCTAGAGGCATTCCATCTATATCCGTACTGGGAAACAAGTCGATGTACAAATCTCTTTTTCAAGTGGATTCTACAGTGGAGTAATATTAGTTATTGTGGAGCCAATTCCCCTTTGTTTGTTGGCATTTAGAGTGGTCAATATTCGAGATAATTAGATTAATCATGCTCTTAAATTGTTTTTCTCACAGTTAGATATATGTATTTTGCTGTGTAAATGATATTACTCAACTGCTTCATACCAAAAGACGGATTTGAGTAGAGGAACAGCAGGAATCAATAGGCTGATGCTGGAAGAGACAGGTTAATCTGTACTTGCTGTTTGTTCTGGTGGATTTTACTCGAGTATACTCTTTAAAGTATACCATGGAGAATTTTGAGGCACTTTTGGATGTAGTATTTTTGGATTATTACAATTTTATTTTCTTTCCTTAGTGAATTCTTCATGCCAGGATTGGTTGATACACATATTCATGCCCCTCAGTATTCATTTACTGGTACAAGAGTAGACCTGCCTCTTTTGCAGTGGTTGACTTCCTACACGTTCCCAACAGAAGCCAAATACCAGGACAGTGGTTTTGCAGAAGAAGTGTACACCAGAGTTGTTGTAAGTTTTGCAAACATTTTCCTACTTGACAACATTAATTTCTGTGTAATATAAGTATGTTTTCAGAAGGTCAGCAGAAATTGTAGAGGATGTTTTACTGTCATGGAAACCAGCTAAAGGCAAGATTGCCACTGTTCTAATTGCTAGCCAAGATTGTCTGTTACTAGCTCCAGTCGTGTTCTCTTGTTGCTGGCAATAGAGTTCATTTATTCACAAGGTTAACAATGAGCTGTTTATCACCTTTTCTGAATACAATGAACAACATTTAATCTACCTTCTGAATTAGTACATCCAGCAGGTGCAGACAACAATGCAGCAGTAAACAAGCATAGTTAAAAAAAATAAAAATCAGGGGATGTTTCCTTTTCTACACAAAAATCCTCTATTATGAGCACCCCATCTGCAAAAAACTGCATGAAAGAGAAAATATTTTTCATAGATGACAAGCCTAGGGTGTTCTGGAGTAGTAAAGGAAGACATTTCTGCTGCTCAGATCCTTATAGTGGGAATGTCTTTCACTGCAGGGGCCTTAGATGGAGTCTCTCAGTGATATGTTGGGACAAGGAAAGACTGTGTTTGAGTTAGACTGGTTCTGAGCATTATAAAGTTTTTAAGATCCACTGGGTAGACAACAAGAAGCTGAGTCATATTGCAGAGTGCTAGTTCTGTCTTATAACTGAAATTTATCCTTTAATATGTGGACTGAAGCATCTTCAACAGATTAAATTATTTGGCCAGCGTAATTTGCCTTGCATTTGCCTATTACTGTGACAGCATCTGTTGTCAACATAATAACAGAATCAAATCTGAAATAAATAGTTATGCTGTTCCTTGCCACACAAATTTAAAAAAGAAATTGCTTTCTGCCATCTGCCATGATAAAAACATGTTGAAGCAACTTGGTCATAAGCTCTAGTGACAAGCACACATGCCTTCAACTGCTTAAAACAGAGAGGTGACCTCGCCTTTGAGCTGTGTGGGTTATACAGCGCAGGATGAGTGACCCTGGCACATCTAGATACCTCAGCCTGCAAGGTGTGTCCCAAAATTGTCTGGAAAAGAGCTGCCAGAGAGAGGTGGGAGTCTGTTGTGGGAGCCTGAACACCACAGCCAGGCTCTCTCTAATCAAATAGAACAGGGTCTGTTGGGCAGGAAAATATCTTCACTCACAGAAGATACAGGATACCAGTCACTCTGCAGTGCTTGACTGGGCCAATAATAAGCTTCACCTGTTAGAAACAGGACTAAACTTTCGTGGAGACGACCTTTTTTCATGAGTATCATTGTACTCTTGAAGTTGTCATGAAAACACAGTGGATTTTTTCAAAACAAAATCCTGTTTCCAACAAACAATTTCTATGCTCAGCAAAAAATTTAGGTAAAATTTTACTGCTCTTAGCTGGAACCTCCTCTTTGTGCTGATGATTTGGAAACAGAATGTTTTTGGATTTAATTTAACAATGTTGTTAGGATTTCAGAAGTAGAGGGTTATGAATTTCAAAAGCTAGGAAAGACGAAAGTAACTTGTGTCAGTAATCACATTGCTAATTTTGAGACTTTTTTGGGACTCCTAAAGATTTTCATTTAATTATTGTAAGGAAAAGACAGAGCTTGGCTTCCTGTTTGTCAAATAACTATCTCCAGCCTTCCTTCAAACATTGTGTTGGATGTCCCACCTTCTATCTCATTAAAGAAAAAAGAAAAAGAAAAAAAATTTCTCAAATTACTTGGCATCCAGAACCTAAAAATATAGTTTAAGCATGTATGTTGGATAAATGGTCAGCATAGTTTGTGTCAGTCCCAAGGACAAGAGAAGCTACAAATTTCATCATGAATTAATGTAACTAAAATTCCTAGTAATTTATTATTATGTTCCCCAAAAGTAATATGAAGAGGGGGTCAACCCCCATTTCCTTTCAAATGCTGTATTAGATAAATAATTAGCTCATAGTCTGAGCAGTTGTGCTCAGTTTACTTTTACATTAAAGTTTGTTACTTTGTATTTGGGGACAACAAAGATTTTTGATACATGAAAATTTGACTTTTTTTTTTTCAGCTAGATCAGGTTGCTAAAAGAAAACCACCATGTCCTCCAAAAGCCTTGCTTTGCTAACACTAGATAAACAGTGCTTCACCATGAAAATTGGAGAGCTTTTCATAACATTAAGCTAGAAAATAACAAAAATTACTACTTATTTGTATTTCTAAATATAAATTGGAGTGTTTCCAGTTTGTGAGAAGGAGTATAGACTGGTTTCTATGAGTTTAAGCATTGCAAAAATTCTGAGGAACTTCTTGTATTTATTAACCCTCAGACTTAAAAAAGCTTTTATGAAATTAAAAATCTATATTTTTATCTTCCCACTTCTCTGTAAAATTTCACAATAACTAAATGTTCTTGCAGTTTAAAATGAGGCTGCCTGTTCTGCATTTTGGCAGCTTTACTGATTTTTTTTTTCCAGACGGTTGAAACTGATTTCTTTTTTTAGAGACGAACTCTAAAGAATGGCACGACTACAGCTTGCTACTTTGCAACAATTCACACAGATAGCTCTCTTCTTCTTGCTGAAATTATAGGTAAGTCTAACAGTGATTTTTGAAGCATATTGTGTAGATCGTATTAGTTGAAGGAAAAAATATTTAGGAGTTTTAGACTAGCTAGGGATCTGTCTTTCTCCTAATTTGTTTTTTTTTAATTCATTGTACCTGTCACACTGTGTCCCCAAACCCCACCTGTTACCCACATTCACTTAACCACCTCTATCCTACTGCTGCTACTGCTTGTATCTTCACTCTCAAATCTGCTGCTGGCTGAGCTTAAATTAGGTCTGCTGGACTTGTTTTCTGCTCTTTCTAACCTTTTGTTATTTGAGGTTTTAAAGGACTGAATGACAGGAGGCCTAGTCAGTGCATCAATTTCCTGATACTCTGAGGTTTCAGCTGATAATCAATGTCAAGAATCTCCACACACCCTCTGAAATCAGAGAAGTGGAAGCTGCATCAGAATCTTATCCTTCCCTTCTGTTCATAGTTGCAAATGACTGCTGTTTGAAAATATTGTAGTTCTTGCAGGATTTCTTGATGCTCAGACAGCTCATAAAGCAGAGAAATTTAATAAGAACCTCAGATTTCATAAAAAACTTAGTCTTTCTGGCTTAGTAGGAAAATTTTGAAACCATTGCATTAAACAACTCAAATAGTACAAGTGGACAAAGATATCTGATTTAGAAATACATTTGACAGCATGGATATTATATGCATGTTTTACACATGAGTTCTGATTTATTCATCTAGCATGGGTAAGTCTCAACAAAGAGGCTAGAATAGATCTGGAAATTTCACCCTCTAACTGCATGTGGGAGGCCTGTTAGCAATCTTGTTCCTTTCCCTGAAGGAGAGATGGTTTCCTGAGATCTTTGTGCCTTCTCTCATCTCCAGGTATTCATCTACTACAGCTACTGTACTTTGATGCTTTTGTTTCTCACCCCCTGTGTCACAGCTGTCTTCATATACTACCATTAAGAATTCTGGTTGTGGTTAAATTACAGTAATCTAGTTCTCATTTATAAAGTTGGGTATTAATGTGGAAGACAGCTCCTATTCAAGTGTTGCTTGTTTTCTTATTTCCTCTTTTCTTTTTATACTTAAAAGTCACATGAATGATCATAACTTAGAGACAATATGAGCATAAATTCTGGTAATCTTAAGTGAAGCTGGGTGGGGTGGACTTCTGTTTTTTATTTCAGTACAAGCTTTGGTAATGGTTTCTGAGAATCAGTGATTCTGATATTTGCATTCTAATGCATCTCAACAGATAAATTTGGTCAACGAGCATTTGTTGGAAAAGTCTGCATGGATATGAATGACAGTGTGCCGCAGTACAGAGAGATTACTGCTGACTCTGTCCAAGAGACAGAAAGGTAAAATGGTAAAATTGACAGCATAACCTTTTAAAATAAGATTTTTCATACATCTGAAAGGTGGATGTGAATCTCTCTAAGAGCTTACAGGTGTGAATTTCTTGGCAACAGGTTTTGTTCTTCCAATGGTACTGTCCACTATAGTCCTGCATATCCAGTTGCTGCACAGCCCAAGTAGCGTCTCAGTGGCTTTTCCAAAGAGAGGGAGAAACTACAGACCTTGAGTTTGAGAGGATATGTGTGTTTTCTGCTGCCTCTTTTCCTTTTCACAGCTGTGTGTGTGGAGGTCATGGGACCTGACATACAATGGTGATGTGGCAGCCAGTTCCTTTGTCTTCTAAGCTATTTCCTTCCACCATTTACATTAAAGCTTTATTCAAGTTGTAGAATTCAACTTTCATATACCCCATTTTAAACACCTTTTCTTCCTCACGGCACCAATCAAACTACTCCAACATGCAGCTGAGAGAATGAAGGAGAATCAAATGAAAGCAATTTTTTGTAGTGGAGGGGAACGAAGACTGGAGTATGGCAGCTTACTATCATATGTTCTCTTGTCTTTCACAACCACACTCAGAGGACAGTTAAACAGACATACAACTCTTCTCATGGAACCTTTCATTTACTTATGTAAATATTTCAAATGTCATGCTGAAAGAGAAAACCTGTAAGAATAATACAAGTATCTTGTGGCACTTGTGTGAGGTCACTTCCTTGTTTTTACAAATCATGCTAAAGATGTGACAATAAAAGTTAGAAATGGTCATATATTTCTAATGGTGTTTATATTTAAGGACATTTTTAAAACATGTAATATTAGTTACCTTCACTTTTCTCACATTTGTTTTCCTCTATTTAAACCTTCAGCTTCCATAATATGGCACAACTGGGTCTGAAAGAAGCGGAACTTACAGTTCTGGTAGTTTTAAAAGCTTCAGAAGGATCTAAAGAGCTTTTAAAAAAAAATTTATCTTGTGTCTCTTTTTCTTTTTGGTTGTGTAATAAGAAACTCAGCTTTATTTCTCAGCTTTGGGTGAGAGGTTGCCACAAGTGCTACATAGCTGTCTAGGGAAGAGAGCTGTGTGCTTCTTGGCGTGGATCTGGAGTACTTACCTGAATCACAGCAATACAATTGCAGAAGGATGAAAAAGCTGATTCATTAAGAGGGCAACATGATAGTCAGGTTTTTTTTGTTTGTTTTTTTAAGAATCTAAAAATGTGATCTGTCACACTGTCATAAAATAGACTACACTGATTTCAGCTGGAGTTAATGCCCAGAAATATTTGTACTGCATTCTTGGAAATAAGATAATTCCAAATGCTTCATATATTAAATTTAAATTCATCAATGATTCGAAACTACTATTCTTTGTCAAAGACGATTTAATAAAAAGTTAAGGAATTGAACTCTAGATTGACATCTATGGTACTATTAGTTACAGTCAGCTGCAAAGATCAGAACCCATGTTCATGTCTGTTCTACTACAGAAGATAGTAATTTGAAGCTGAGCTTCTTTCCTCATAGAGAAGTACATAAGCCAATAAACTATAGGGTATATTTGCAAAACGTCTTTCATCACATTTCATCAGTTTTGAAACAGCTCACACTGTCCAAAGAATGTGAGAAAGAATGAAAGCAGCCATGTACAAATTTTGGCTTGTTACCTGGGCATTATATTTCTGTTGGAGCTTTTGCTCAAGTGAGTATTTCATTATATCAGGTTAATCAGTAAGCGGAGAGACAGACAGACGATAGCTAATTCACTTTGCATTTTGGCTCTCAAAATTTGACAATGGTGGGCTCAAACTCCTTTGGCCATTGTGGAAGTTGAACTCGGGTCTCTCACTTCCATCCAGTGATCTAGCACGAGCTTCAGGGCTGTGAATGTAGCCTCTGGCATAATGTTCTTTTCCCTCTGGAGACATTTGATAAAATTGATACAGCATGTGTTGCGATCAGAATGACACCATTTTCTTGCTATGAACTGTGACATAACAATTCACAGAGATCCTGTCCAGAAAGAATCTCAAACTGTTTTTTGGAAGTCACTTACATTCACTGAACAAATGGGCTTTCAAAGAATTTCCTCCTTCCAAAGTAAAAGGAAGTTTAGTTTGCTCATCTGCACTCTCTGTAGTAACTGCTTGGGCTTTTCTGTAGAACTCTGAGGTAGCATTTTATTTAGCAGAGTAAGTAAATCTTTATTTTCCAGAAGGTAGACCATCTGTAGGCTAACATAATATAAGCATTTCCAAAAAATCAATGGTTCTTTAAGTGAATGAGGACATATGCATCCACTGTAAGATATAAAATATTGCTGCATCTTTAAAAATTTGGATTTGAAAAGGTTTAAACACTGCAATTTGAATTCATGGAAAGACAAATTCAAGTTTGGTTTGTTTTTTCTTTCTTCAATATTGCAGATGCAGGTCATAATTATGTTTTCAATCCATTTCATGTAGCATGTGTTTGGTTTTCAGGGAGAACTCAGAATAATTATTGCTTGTCTAATGTTAAATATTTCAATGAAAAAACAATAGTCTGCATGTTCAGAGCAAATTCAAAACTAGCATAATTTGGTGCCATTATCCTGCTTAATTTTGTTCCCTCTTTTTATTTCATCTGAAAATCTGGCTCGGCATTTTGTAAAAAAATTGATCAGTCTGAAGCAATTAACAGGGTATCCAAGTATATATTTTTTATATTTTTCATAGTTTATAACATAGAGGACACATTTATAGCAACTTTATTTCTACCCTTTCCCAGGTTTGTTAAAGAACTACTGGAGAAGAAAGTAAGTCATCTTTTTGAATTAATTTCTGTATTCAGAAACTACTGTGTGAACATATGAAATAGTTAATCCTGCTATCCAAATCTGTTGTCTTAGTGACAAATCAAGAAATACACATCTTTCTGTGTAATAGACAGAAAAATATCATCATTCCGAAAAATGTTCTGCTAGTCATGTTGAGAAATGTACACCTATAACAGTGTAAAATCAGTTTTCTGTGCTCAGAGCAGAGCAATGTCCTTCCTGTGTGTTTCTCTACTGAAAAAAAACCTGGCTTCCTAGAAAGGACAATTTTCCATTTAAGAAGGGTGGAATTCAGTTTATCACTCTGTGGTAGATAGACTAATTGAAGGAATTCTCACCAGCAGAAATCATTGGGTTTTTTTCAGTAAAGTTACTAATCCATTATAAAATTAATGTTTTGGGTCAGCACATGTCTTAAGATGTGTTTCTAAAGAAATTTGTGCTTACACTCCTGTGGTAAAGATAGAAGCTTACTCTCCAATATTATACACAGTAGTGCTCTTATTAGCCTTTAGTTTTCAGTTGCTTCTTTTGACATCCCATCTCAAAATATTCAAGAGCAGTTGCCTGGAGTTTAATGCCTAAACCATATATATCACCAGAGTAATACCTAAAATATGTATTACTAAAGTAATCTGGCTAATTTGCAAAGACCGGAGCTCCTTTATTTTGGGAGATAATACAAGGAACTGCAGTCCAAGTTATCACTTACTGGCTTGTGCAAAACTCTTGCCTCTGACTGATGATAGAATTGTAATCCTGTCGACTATTTTTCTAGGAAAATTTTAATCCAGGAATGCAAGGTGTAAACCTCTGTAGTTCTTGGTGGCTTCTCCACTGTTTCCTACTGTATATCTGATTATACCACTATTCTTCCTGTCTAGGGAGTTTAGGAGTTTGTGTCAGTTATAAGTAGAGAAGATTGAACAAGAAAATGGCTTTGGTTTTACA
>VWYP01001222.1:0-88719 GCA_013400435.1 Pycnonotus jocosus | reverse complement strand
TCCAAAGGAGGGCCACAAAAATGATTACAGAGATGAACACCTCCTGTATGAGGAAAGGATGAGAGAATTGAGGTTGTTCAGCCTGGAGAAGAGAAGGTTCCAGGGAGATCTTATAACAGCCTTTCCATACCTAAAGCTGGCTCACAAGAGAACTGGAGACAGAGACCTTTCACAGGGACATGTAGTGCCAGCTCAAGGGTTACTGGCTTTAAATTGAATGAGGTTAGGTTTAGGTTGGTGAAGCACTGGCAGGGATTGCTCAGAGAAGTTCTCCATGTCCCACCTCCAGAACTGTTCGAGGTCAGGTTGCATGGGGTTTGAGAAAACTGGTTTAATGGAAGGTGGCCCTGCCTTGGCCCTGCCTGGGATGATCTAGGCACTCTTTAAGGTTCCTTTCAACCCAAACCATTCCAGGAATCTATGATACATCTTCACTTGACTTTCTTTCCATTTCTCTGAGGCTTAGGGAGAAATCTTGTGACTGTTTTTACTGTTGCAACATGATTTGTATTTGCTGTCCATGCATCACTGTCCTAGACATCCCTATGCAGACCAAGAAAACCACCTCCTTTCTGTCTGCTTCTCAAAGGTTATTGCAACCCTGTCTGTCATCCTGGGAGACATGGAGCTAGAAAGCATCCTGTCTATTTAAATACTGTAAATGACCCTCTTTCCTCACATGAGTAAAAACCCACATATTTTGTCTGGTTCCATGGTGGCATGGGGAATACTATCACAGATGCTTCTTTTAATACTGTGTAGTTATTTTATTTCCTTTATCATCATGGGTTTCCTATTTCCCAGACAAAACAACAGAAAGGCTTGCCACTCTACAAGAAATCAGAGCATTAATTTACCAAGCATGAATGCAAATGTCAGTCATGAACTAAGAGGACCAATATTCTATTATTAGAAGGGGTTTAAAATAGTTATCTTTATACTATTTAACATTTTAGCTCCGTTTTTTTTCTTTCAGATTTGAAATAGTAAATAAGTGCATTAGAAGAGAGGAACAAGTAATGAGCTCAGTGATTTCCTTTTCTATTTAAAAAAATGTAACAGGATAGGATAGTTTACACCTTTATTTTATGGTATTTTAAATACATTCATTGAATGACAAAAGTTTTGAGAAATTAAAAGTTATTAAGGAGTCTATATTCCAAAATCTTTTACTCTAGAAGTTTCATTCTAGTAAGACAGACTAAAAATATTTACCTCTGTGTGTTTTCCTTCTTATATAAGTTCTGCTGTCACANTTTTAAAAAAATGTAACAGGATAGGATAGTTTACACCTTTATTTTATGATATTTTAAATACATTCATTGAATGACAAAAGTTTTGAGAAATTAAAAGTTATTAAGGAGTCTATATATTCCAAAATCTTTTACTCTAGAAGTTTCATTCTAGTAAGACAGACTAAAAATATTTACCTCTGTGTGTTTTCCTTATATAAGTTCTGCTGTCACAAAGCAAATAACCTTCTGTTTGACACAGCTTAAGTAAGTCACACAGGAGGCATCTTGATAAATAGAAAGTAAAATTCTTTTTGTTGCTTATTCTTTTGTTATTTGTGAAAAAAAAGAGGATGCTTAAGGGGAAAACTGAAATTCAGCTGAAGAGTTAAGAGTGGGTAGGAGTTAAGAAAGAGAATTTGACTTACTAACTATTGCAGTGTTTGGGACAAGAAAAGTGGGTAAACATCACTTAGAAAGAAAACAATTATGTATTTTTTAAGAGCGGTTTTGAATTATATACTTAGAAATAAGTTGTTGTGCTAGAATGCAGATCTCTCAATGGTAAAGAATGATCGTATGCAAACTCTCAAAATATCATAAAGCACAGAAAACAATACATCTTGCCTTCATCTCTCATGCTGAAATCCTACTTTGCATTGTGGTCTAGGTGATGCTGAAAGCTGAACTTCTCCCTCATGGGTCTCTCAAACAAGGAGGCATACATGTGACTAAAAGCCACTTTTACTTCTCAGATCAAGTCATGCATTAAATGAAGTTGGTTAGCCCCGAGGCCTAATTTTTTAAAATACATTGCTGTCACTGCTTAAACATGTCAGAATTTAAGACACTTCTAGAGCTGGACACTCCTTAAAAGGGTGAAATCCATTTAAAGTTTTCCCAATACTCAGCAAAACTTTCAATTTTCAATTTTTAATTTTTCTTTTTCTTAGTCAAGTAGGCTAGATTTTATTGTGGTTAATGGACTCTAATCAGATTGGATATACAGTATAAGGTTTTACCTCAGCTCTTCTGAAACTATTCCTGTCCTGGCCTCTGTAAGAAATGTATTGCTTAAAGATCAAATGATACTTTCAAATTCAAGCAACATAATCTGAAGCTCAGTTCAAAGTTTCAGAGGAGACATGTCTGTACTTTACATAGAGAGCTTGTATTAAATTCTAATCTCAGTGTGGACTGTGTTGAATCAACACAATGCATATGGTGTATTTCTTTTTTTTTTTTTTTATTTATCTTCTATTTATCTTTTACCGTCAGTAGATTCCAGAGATTGGACTTGTCCAACACTGAGTAAAATGGCTAAGAGTATTTTTTCTTGCTGTATCAGCTATCATGTTTTAGTTACTTGAGACTTATCAGTCTATAATACTGATCTATTGTCCTACATTACTGATAGTTCTACACAACTGTTGCTCTTGTACAGAAATTGCTGATATTTTGGGCATTGTGAAGCTAGCTGCTGTCTGATTATTGATGAAGTCATAATATGGCATCAAGGAGCTCAGTGTAAACAAACCCACTAAATGCTCACCTTGCTTTTTGTCCAAGCTCTGTGCAAGGCTGTGCTGTCACCAGCTCTGACACTGCCCAGGGTAAACACAGAGAGCATTTGTTTGCATTGACTACATCGCCCCAAAACCTTTTACACAACCATGTGATTCTCCAGTGGCTTGTAAATAAGTGCAGTTTAAACATGAATATGCAGTTTAAGCTTATTCTGGGAAGATATAAGGGAACTTGAATAGTGTTGTATGCTTTTAGGTAGATGATATAGCAGCACTGTAATTCAAACATTAGTAATATTGCTGTAGAAATAAAGCCTAAACTTCTTCTTTCTTAAATGCAGTGTCTGTTGTTTTAAAAAAAAAGTTTGAAATAAAACTGTACTATACTCTGTGAGTGAAGACAAAAGCATTGAAAAACAAATTAAAGCTAATACCATGCTGCTAATGTAGACAGAGGCAAGGAAATGAAAGCAAACAAACAAACAAATCCATCAAAATATACAGAAAATCTAAAAGTTTCTCATCAGTTATTCTATATGTTCTTCTCACCCTTAGCAGCATTCCTGTTTGATTATTCTTGAAATTAATTCTGATATGTTTCCTGTTAAATGTATCACATTTATTTATGGTTATATGGTAGCACCAGATGGAAATGCTAAGACCAAATGTAAAAAGTACAGGCGACATTTCAAACTGACCGTGTTAATTACATGCTGAAAAAGTTCTAGCTTTCCAAGGAAAAGCAATTTCCAACTTCCAAAACCTTGCTATTATTTCCATGAAAAAAATTAAAGGTAAATAAAATAAAAATTTAAAAGTTTCAGTGTACTGCTTTTGAATAATATTATCCACAATTTTAAGAACGACAGTCCATTAAATAGAAAAAAGATTATTTTTACATAAAGCAAGAGGGTACAAAAGCACAGCTTTTGTAATTTTGGTAATATTGCAGTTCTACAAACATATTGCATAGTATGTGTAAGAAAATAGTTCCCATCTCTTTATATATACTTCTATACACAAGAAAACCATTAACATGAAGATTACAAAACAAAAATGGTTAGCAGACCTTTACTGAGTAGTGTTTGAAACAATAAGACACTCAGATTTTCATCCAACTTTCATGTGCATTACAGTGAATCAGCTGATAATTCCATAGTCTAAAGTTAGCAGGTTTTTAACTTGTTTTTTTATTTAGTAATTATTTAGAAGCTAAAAACAAAGCAAAACAAACAAAACAAATCACCCCCCCCAAAAGATACATTGTGTTAGCATCCAAATATCTTAAACATCCTTCATTAAATCCTTCTAGACATTTATGGCTGTATCTTCCAGACTTAATAACCCTCTGCATCTAAAATGGTTGAAAACAAATTCTTTTATCCAGTCAAGTCAATTTTGCAAGCAAACCAGTATAACTTCACTTCAAAGAAGCAATCAATGTCTTGGCATGTTTTTTTAGGAACACCAAAAGACCCCCATATGCATGAATAGTAACATAATTGCAAGACATTAACAAAAAATTTAAACCTTAGATAAAAGTGAAAATCTACAGCTCAAAATGCTGCACAGATCTAAACTATGTTACATTTCAAGTTGTAATTACAACTTTTCATCTCTTCATTCCAACAGAATTAATAGAAACAGCAGTGTCATAGTGTTGGATATAATAGAAGTGTCTGTCTTTGGTCTTAACACTTAACCAATGGATGAACTGCAATACAAACCATACAGCTAACAGTGCTCAGAGAGGTTGGCTGATGNATTCTACTTCATATTGATGGGACCCCAATAATGAATATTCTGACAGTGTGGAGCTACGTGGATTTACTGTTTTGTGGGTGGGGTTTTTTTTAGGAGTCCAATGTACTTTCCACATATGTCTTCTGAGTTCTCTTCATTCAAACTAGCAAATTATTTCAGTCTTGCTGTTAAAATCAATTTAGTAAAAAAAATTAAAAAATTTCTACCTGCCCATTCCCAACAAAGTTGGTATGAAATGTATTAAGTTTGTGTCCTTCCATCCAGTGAACAGAGACTTTTTTTTTAACAAATAACAGGTAAATAATCTCAGAAGGTGAAGAACAAACAAATATAATTTTTCACTGGAAATTTCATGACAAAGTGTCTGCAAGTCATCCTGCAGGTTTGTTTGAGGAGAAAAAATGCTCCTTAGCTTTTTTGTTACTTGTATGCAATTTGTAGGAAGCCACATTTTGATTCACCAAGTAGATTGATTAGTCACTATGTATTTGTTCATCTTTTAAGCAACAGGTGTATTTAAGTGTGCAGAGATAATGAATACACACAGATGTGTCCTCATACATATCTTTATGCTTTTCCTCCTGAAATTCATTACTGTCACTCCACAATTTTATTATTGGTGTGCATAAGGAAAAGATATCTATATCCTTACAGTTATAAGGGTGTGTCATACAGCTGCACTTTCTGTTTTATTGTCATCTTCTTTGTCATCTGTAACTTTTTGTCCCTTTTACTATCTTCAAAATACTCATGTTCTAATATATTTTTTGCAATATTTTCTAGTATATTTTCTTTCAAAGAAGATAAATCCCAAATAGATAACAAGTCTTATTAACAGCCTTCTTTTGACGACATAAAATAATAAATTTAAAATCTTCATTTAACTGTTAAAACCAGCAAATACAGAATTCTTGCTATGGGGTAAAATTCACTCCTCTGAAGAGGGCCAATGGTAAGGCAAGAACCAGTCAAGCCATTGACAGGTCTTGTGCTGGCTTTTTGCATATGAGTGAATATCACCTGAAGTGAAAACAAAGTCAGCCTTATTAGGTGTTAATAAGATGCCAAGGGAATCACTGCATTAGTTTCCTCATTTTCATTTCTTTTTTCTGAAAAAAAAAATAAAATTGTGTAGAAGTACCCACCTTGCACCGTTTCTCCTGGCTTTAGACTTTGCAAAAGCTCTCATTTCATTGGTGATTTTTGATTCAGGAGCCTCTAAAATTACAATCTAGGTGATGTAATTTAAAGAACAGAATTAAAAAGCATACTTACCTCACACAATCAAGCCATCTTCTGCATTAGGAAACATTTTTATACTGTTTTACTTTCCTGGGCTCTGCAAGTTTCAAGATACTCTTGTTAATCAATACTGTGACATATTTACCAGCAGCATACCAAAGCATTTTTTAGAAGATTTCAATCACCAATCAAGCCAAATAAGTATGGACATTGAAACAAGAAAGAAATCCCACATGAAACTTGGCAAAAAAGAAAGTCAGTGGTGAGATCTCAGTGCAAATGTGGCTGCATAATTTAAACACAGGCCTGGTGAATACAATGTAACATCGATGTACTTTTTAATACTCAATGTCATTTGATATGTTCTATATATACTACTATTACTTTGAAACTTCAGCAGTAGATAGTAAACAAAAGAGAATAATAAATGTGAATGTCATACAAGTTGTTAGTGCACTGCTTCTCAGCATCACACGTTACATTACTACAAATGTTTGTTCTGTGTTCAAGTGGCAGTAGTTAGACATAGTCAGAAACTGGGCAAGATGTACCTTTGAAGATTTCTCTCTTGTTTTTGTATTTGCCAATTATAAGAACCTTGTGAAGAGGGATACACTGATCAACAAACATATCATCAGAATTTCCTTCTTTAGCCTGGCCTTCTTTTCCAGAAACTGTTTTACTTAAAGCAATCACTTCATATGCAACGGCCATGAAGATATTATATAAGGTCATTCAGATCTGACAAACAAGAGCATGTCTTTTTAACTTTTAAAGTAATATTGCTGAGCATTTCCAAAACTTACCTCGTGTACAAAACCCTAGACTTAGTAGACAAATAGTAACAACAAATTTTTAAAGAAACCAAACTCAGGGAAGAATTCTGTCTCTTTTTGTATTAAAAACCATTTACTGAATTTGTTTAGTAAAGCAAGCATCACATAATGCTTTAAAATTTTAAAATTCAGGGATAAAAGTTTACATCCAAAAACATGAATGGAAAATTGTGCTTTCAGACAGTAAAGTTATATATCATACAGGGTGAACTAATTCATCTCACCATCAGATTCTGGGTAAATTCATGTACTCTCTCTCTCTCTAGATATATATTTATATGCAGTTCATATCCAGGTCCTGCAAAAATCTAAAACTATGTGCTTCACTTCAAGTAGCAAAGGCACCTGTGTTATTGTCCCTTTTGGAAAATAAGGTGATCTCAAGTTCTAGGTTTCCTGATGAAGAATACATTGATTTCTGAGTGTCTCTCTCCCACGTCTGTGTTGAGTGGCAGCACAAACCACGAGAGAAGGCAGCGCTGTATTCCTGCTGACAGTGGAAGAAGTTGCTCTGCAGGTCGCTTGAAGCGCCGAACTCGTCACGAGGGAAACCGAACTGAACGGTGAAGCAGAGGGATAGTGACAAAAGGCTATTCTGGTGTGAGGATAAAACGGAGTCACTCTAGCTCCACAAGCAGATGTTGCTACTGGATTGACACGTGGAGCCTGCTCCTGCTGGGGACAGGTAAAGTTTACCATTGGGGCAGGCGCAGAGCTCATAGATAGTCTGGCGAGGAGCTGAAGAGCTGGGTGAGGAGGAGGAGGAGGAGAAGGAGGAGGAAGATGAAGAGGACCCCACTGGTAGATTTCCCAGGCGGATTGTATCTGCATTTAAAAATATCTAAAAGAAGAATACAAAAAAGAAATACATAAATTTCTTTCAGCAAAGAGACATATTTTAAAGAAGTGCTTTGAGGCAGCTGTGATTTTTTGGAAATATATTAAAAATTTTACAAATATTTTATTAGAAGTATTATAAAGATATATTAGAAATTACTCTTTTTAGAAATAAAAAAGCTGTCAGCATTTATTGTTTTTCATCTCTGTGTAGTCATTTCTGAATTAATAGTCATTATGACAATGTATGCAATTACTTCACCGAAATGCTTATTCAGGTACAAACATTATTATAAAAAACATTTTGACAATATTCTTGAATAGCTTGAATTTTCACTTGTACATGTTATGATTAACATTCATTTATACCAGCAGCATATACTTGCTCTGGCAGAATTTGTATTTTAATAAGTGTGAAGTGATATTAAAGCACATTCCCCAGTGTGTTCCTGTAAGCAGTTGAAAATATGTGCTGAACTGTACTAAATCGTAGGGGTTTAACAATAGCTACTTCCAGAGAATAATTAAATGAGGTTACAAAGACATAAGCACAAAATAAAGAGCTTCTTTGACCTAAATTAAGAGGAGGAAAGATTTCAGGTTAAAGTCTTATTAAGAAGATCATCAAGATATTCCCATTTGTTTTTGAACATTGAATATGATTTTAAAAAATTGTGGGTTTGGTTTTTTTTTTTTTTAATCTGCCATTGGAAATAACATAAGTCAGTATGAAACTGTAGCTACCAGTAAAATTCATGAATGAATCTTTGTTGAATTCTCCAATACATACAGTTACATTTGCCAAAAACCACGTTGTCTTCTACTGGCACAAACTGATGAGTGTCCAGCTGCTCAGAATTTGTTTTTTATTTATGGAAAGAGTAAATAAGAGCTAAAGTAAGCTCAGTCATTATCTCAGGAGCAGACTAAGAACTTCTAGAAGACAGGTAACAAATTAATATGGCTTTAAGCTCTGGAGGTGACATTATGAAGCTTAGGAAAAGACAAATTCCTTAAATACTTGCCAGTGTTTTTTATAAGATATCTAAAATCAACAAAGCCAACTTGACATTATTATACCACCATGTTTATGGTACATGTAAAGAACCTGAAGAAATATGGAAAATATTGCCTTTTTTTTTTTCCTACAGGAGACAAGCATTATTTTATGATGAAATAAATGATATATGGCAACGAAGCAGTGCAGAACCACTACTGAGCTCCTGCTGTAGAGAAGTCAGGAATAGCAGGCTGGGGGAAAAAAAAAAGGTGTCTGGATAAAATTCCATGTGGGTATTGATGCATATTCATGTTTCCATCCACAACAGAAGCATTGTAAATGACTGGAATTATTGAAGGCAATATAGTCTGAAAGCAGCCCCAAACACTCCAACTCCCCACCACTGTAAGTTCTCCAGCTCCCACAGTAATACATTGTCATGGAGGAAATACTTACTAAGAGGAACAGAAGGAAAATGTCAGAGGCAAAAGTGACATCTGCATGTCACAATGCCTGCTTTTATTCACATTGTGACTGATAGAGGAAGTGATCACAAAACTAAAATGCAGCAAATTATTATCTTTGTTCTGTAATTTATATAACAAAGGAATGATGCATTTAGACACACATACACACAATGTTGCTTGGAAAATCCAATATTACAGGACTGAGACAATTAGTAGTCATAACCCCTGCAGAAATTGTTTTTATGTTAGAAATGTGGATGGTGTTTGGAACAGTTTAATAATGTTCTGCTGAAATTAAAACTGAAAAAAAAATGCACATGTTAAAATACTCAGGTCAGCTAAGAGTAAATATGAAAGCAACTATAGCAAATATAAAATGAAACAAAAATAAGAGATGGGGGAACGTTTAATAACAAACGACGCTAGGAACTGGTAAAATGTGTGAAGGAAACAAAGGACATAATAATGAATGGAGTGACAAGTAATTAAAAGTATGCTTTCACTTCTCATATCAAGAAAAAAAAGTTAACAGGTCCATTATTAAAGTAGTAACAATAGACTTATCAATAGTATTGCATAAAAATCCAGTAGCATTTAACACTGAAAGGTCTATGTAAGTGTAAGTGTATCTTTTGTACGAAATAATGCTCAGCATAGTTCTGTACTTGGAGAAAGATCAAAAATTGATGTCGGAATATGACTGTGATAAAATACTTTCAATTTCAACAGTAACTCAATAGGATATTAAACTGGAGCCAGTAATATCATATACTTTTAATCAGCAGTTCTTAATAACTTTTAACAAATAGAGCTAAAAAAAAAAAAAATCTGGGCAGCCTTTTGGACTTTTAATACCAACTTTCAGCAAGCCTTGTGTCATGGTTTAACCCCAGCCATGTGCCACACAGCCACTCGCTCACTCTCCCCCCCCACCCCCCGCCCCCGCGAAGATCAGGAAGAGGATTGGAAAGGTAGAAGCTGGAAAAGTCACAGGTTGAGATAAAGACAGTCCTTGGCTCTGTGAAAGCCCTGCTCAACAGTAACAAAATCATCTTTATATTGTCAACATTGTGTTCAGCACAAATCCAAACCACAGCCCCATACCAGTCACTGTGAAGAAAACAAATACTATCCCAGCCAAAACCAGCACACCTTGATTTACTTGGATTACCAAAGAAGAAAAGAAAAAGACCATTTCTATGGAATCTGGAGGCATTAGAATATTATATATGCAATAATAAAAAGCACTTCAATATAGCAGATATACATGTAAGGCTATCCAACAAAATACAAGATGAGCTCTTTATATTTTTGGCATATTGTGTGACTGGCCATTTTAACAGCTTAGCTGCAGTCATGATGGGGAAGGATCATGAGAAATCTGTAAAACAAAATTATATGTGTTCTAAAAGCCATGTTTTGATTCAAACAAGAATTAACTCAAAGAGGCAGAAGGGCCTATGTGCCAGAGATCTGGCTGGAGTTAAATCTCTTGAACTTTATAATATTATTTGCTGTGAGCTCAATATTTTTTATGCTTGTTTACATCAGGACAGCTACACTTCCACAATCTATCATTGCAGGCATTCTGCAGTGTACTGCTCCATGACTTTAATCCAGAGCACCTTACTCTGACGTGCATCACAACACGATGTAGCCCAGTCATTTTGCTCATTAAACTAAATGATCTTTATAAGCATAGCTGTGCAGGCTTTTCCACTGGTACTTTCAAACTCCACACTGTGATGTACAACAACCCAGGTTTATCTGGCATCATAATCCTGTGTGGTAGCTATTGAGTCCTGTGCTAGCATGCATCCCAGAACACCTGGTAAGCAATGTGGATGCTAGGGTTTGGTGTCTGAGAAAAATTGAACTGGCTTCTTAAGAGGGTGATATCTGCTGCAGTGAGTCCAATTTAATCACATCCCTATAGCTACACCCTGGTGAAGCCTGAGATGAAGAGGATTAATAAAGATGGTTTAAAGCCAGTATTAAAATCTACCTTGTACATATGCTATCAAGGTTATAAATGAAAGATGAAATTTAGAGATGCAACATTGCTATTTTTAGTTAAGCAGGAATCCAAATATATCACCAGAGTATCTCAACACATTAAGAATTCCAGTGTACATATTTGAGGATATATGTTTCTTCTTCTCTGATCTGCAAGAAACTGAAATTCATGTCCTTCAACAGTAGCAAAACTTAAACTACTTACTGTTTTATGCCTGATGCTATCAGGTGTTTAAAGAGAAGAGAAGTGGCAAGACAGAAAATTAAACAGTACGATGTTTCTAGGGAACACAGTTGCTGGGTGACAGTAGCTACTGGAAGTGCCTGGATACTCACAGTTTTGCTGTGAGAGGTATGAGATAAGCCAGTTAATACCTCACATGCATCAAGGCAATGTAGGCCAGTCATTCCCCTTCTGAGAGTCTCACTCCTCAGCAGATAAATAGGCACAAATGAAATCAAAGCCTTCATCCATTCTTGAAACATTGTAGGAGACCGACTGACAGATTGCAAGACAGAAAAGGCAGCAGCTACTCTGAGAAATGTTATTTCATGGAAAGCAGAATGCTGAGCACCACCACTCTCTAAATACTTAAGGTTTAGAAATCCCAGATCACTGCTTTGTCACGTGCATCTTAGGACAGAGCAAAATACATTAGTTCTATAATATTTAAAAATGACCTGATTTCTGACTGATTAAAGTATCGAACTGAATCAGCCTGTAGTGTATGTGATAGGAATGGAAAAGTGGTACTCTTTTTATATACACTTTTTGCTAACGAAGATCTGCCATTCACCTGCTCATCAGACTGTATTGTTAATCTGAACATTGAGAGGGAAAGGGAGAGGAAGGCAAGCCAGAAAATATAGATTGTCTGCTCCTTCAGAACTAAACTGAAGGAGCTAACTTTCAGTGGGAAATATGTAGGATGAGGTAAAAAATCAAATATTTGTGCAAGCCCTTTAATACTGAGATATGAACCAGTCATGTATAAAATTCTCCGATGGGTCTTAGTCAAGACAGCAAATGACAGTTCAAGTTGATACAGCCAAATTAAAAATCTAGGATTTACAGACAATGAAGAATTTTCTCTATCCATGTACTCTTTGATTAAACAGTATAGGCAACTCTATAGGACTGCAAAGGCATATTGCAGATCTAATGTAGATAAAAAATGGCAGGAAACTGGAGGAAATGTGAAAGAAAAGAAGGAAATCTGATAGGTAGGTGCTAATCAAGCAGTATGAGAAGTCTCATTGAATAAATGTTTTGGATTCCCTTAAATATTAAATTATTCTGAATTACAGGAATGCAAGGTTTTTTCTTAGTCTTTTGTTGTTCTGCAAAGGTTATCAGAAGCATCCTACAAAGAGGATTATACAGATTAGGTCACCAGATTCAACCATATAATTTTCATATGCTGATGTGTTTCAATATTCAAGGTTAAGATGAGCTATAGGGTAAATTGAAGTACTTTAGTTTGCATGGATCATTTATTCTAGCACTTATCTGTGGCTTTCATTAAATGATAGTTCTGAGAAAAGGAACAAAAAGTCATAACAAAAAATTAAAATATTAACTTGATAGCATATATACTGGAAAATTTAAGCGTAGGGTGGCACAATATCTGGAACTATATTGGTCATAATGATTAACTGTTTTGAGGAACAGTTAAACAGTGAAATTAATGAGATGAAACTGAATATACTAAATATTCAGAGAAGACCAAAATATCTAGTACAAACTGTGTATTGACAATATATTCTCTGCAGTATCAGCTGACCAAAAGACAAATGAGACCTTCAAGCCTAGGGGTGGCCTGGTGTGGTGAATGTTCTCTTTCTAAAGATTATACCTGGTACACATGAGCAGAGCCACCCTGGCAGTATTGCTCCCATTTCTATCTCCATGTTATGACTACAACTACTGAGAGCTGAAAGGGATTTGAAAAATAACATATCCAAATGTTAAAAATAATACTGTACATTAGTAAGTGTACTGTTCATTCTTGAATGGAAGAATTTATATTTTGACTCATCAGTACCAAAGAGGTGATTTTGAGGGTAAGATTTCATTTTAAGTACAAATTTTAAAAAATTTAATACACAAAAGTATATATTGATACTTCTGAGTTATAACCCCAATATAATATATGGGTTCCTACTGAATAAGAACATTTTCTGGTGTATTTATTCTTTCTGTTATGGAAATAATTTTCAGTCTTTGCAAATTCATTCAATCTTGGACAGATGCGACTTCTTTATGGCTTATGTACACAATCCAGAAAAGAAAATGAACTTGGAATATTTGTGTTTAATTAAGAGAGTACAAAAACTTAATTAGCATTTAAGAAATAATTAGATTAAAAGGTGATGCTAATTTTTTAAAAGAATAATTACATAATAAATTATTCATTGTCACTTTTACCTTTGTAATAAAATTTCTTATGGTGTGGATCTTGAAAATTTGGTCATGAAAAAACATTTTAAATATAGATGTTGTCAGTTAAATTGTTTTGCTTTTGTAGTTTTGTATTTTTGATTCTAAACAGGTACAGAACTGTTTTTTCCTATAAATTAAATTACACATGAATAACTGGCTTGAAAATTAAAGGGTTTTTTTAAAAAAATAATATGCATTTGATTTTAAGTATCTGTCAAATCATCCTAACAAAAAATTTTAAACCTATAATTAAAAAAAGACAACAACAAAAAAATCTGTTCATTTTCACTAATCTCTTTCTTCACAGACAACAGTAAGAAGTCAACTGCTTAATACCATGAAAAGGCTTTGAAAAAAAATGCAGGACATGTATTAGATAATTTTTGGTGAGTAAACAGTGGATCTTCGAGCTCTAGAGACTGCCATTGCTAATTGTCTATTGAACTCAATTCATGCATACAAACATTTAATTTTTTTGCATACATTTAATCTCAAGCAAACATAACTTGGTTGAACTGAACTAATCTATGAAATGTTTTTTTTGTCTTTGATCAGCCATCCCTCCATAGTTATGGCAAGCAGCATGTACAACAAGGTAATTCAATTTCAGTGTATGTACTTAATTTTAAAAGTTCTGTTTCTTTTTTATTTTCTGTTTCATAACATAAAAACATCCACAAAAGTGCCACCAAATGTTTTTAAATGGTATTATTGTTGGAGTTTATAAGTGAAGATTACTGCAGTTTTATTAAATATTAATAAATCTTAATTAATAATCTCTGTGTTAAATGCATCTCCTGGATTTAGAACTGGATAGGATTATAGATCAAATGTTAATACTATATGCATTTGTTAGACTCTACAAAATAGTATTGTTTGTGTGTTTCATTAAATGTGCCGTGCTAAAACAGTAAATATAAACTTGGCCTCTTGTCTGCCCTGCTGATTTTGAGTAAACTTTGTCTGTTAAAGAATGTTGCTCATTTTTAATGTGACAGCTATAAGCCTTATCATGATGAGGGATAAGCTTCATTATGCCAGAAACAACAAAATATACTCTATAAATGATGCCACGACAGAGTGCAATTAGACTGGGAAATACAAGGGCATAAAGAAGTAAATAGGAAAAAGGTCACAGACAAGGTGATTCATATGAATACATTTGTAAAAATGAGAGGCCTCTGTACATCTTTCTCTTATTAACTTCATCTGACAGTCAACAGGATGCAATGAAAGTGCAGAGCCTAACTTAAGAAGCTCCTTGGAAAAACACATAGCAGCTGCTCAAGGCTCCTGAGAGCTGAGCCTACTGAGCTTTCTGCTCACAGACTGATGAAGCCAATACCCCAGAGGGCTGTGCAGCCTTTCAGAGGGGCCACAACAGACTGCAGAGACGGGCAGAGAGTAACATTCTGAAATTTAGCAAAGGCAAAGGCAGGGTCCTGCACCTGGAGAGGAATATCCTCACACACCAGCACAGGATGGGGATGAGCTGCTGGAAAGCAGCTCTGCAGAGATGGACCTGGGAGTCCTTGTGGATCACAAGCTGCTGTCCATGAGCCAGCAGTGTCCTTGTGGCCAAGAACATCAATGATGTCCTGGGCTGCATTAGGAACAGCATTGCCAGCAGGTTGAGGGGGGTGATCCTGCCCCTCTACTGAGCCCTGGTGAGGCCACATCAGGAGTGCTGTGTCCAGCTCTGGGCTCCTCAGGACAAGAGAGACATGGAGCTCCTGGGGCAGGTCCAGTGGAGGGAGGGCAACAAAGATGATTAAGGGATTGGAGCATCTCTCTTGTGAGGAAAGGCTGAGGGAGCTGGGCCTGTTCAGCCTCAAGAACAGAATCTGGCAGGGGACCTCATCAATATCTATGAGTATCTGCACAGAGGGTCTCAGAGAATGCATCCAGGCTCTTCTTTGTGGTCCCAAGCAATAGGTCAAGAGGCAATGGGCAGAAAATCTTTCACAGAAAGCTCCACCTAAATATGAGAATGAATTTTTTTACTGTGTGAGACACTGAGTACCAGCACAGATTGCCCAGAAAAGTTGTTGATTCTCCCTCCCTGGAGATATTTAGGAACTGTCTGGACACAGTCCTGGGACATATGCTCTAGAATGACCCTAGAAGAGGGACCAGATGACCCACTGTAGTCCTCTTCCAACCTGACCCATTCTGTGATTCTGGATGATCAAAACTATTACAATTAGTTGTTAGGCAAATGAATGGACGACATCAAATAGACCTTTCAGCTTGCTAAATTTCTAAAATTCTGTGTTTCAGGTTCAATTTGAACATTTTCATGTCTAGCAAAATCAAGTACCTATAGAATTCAAAATTGATTTGTACTTTTGCATTACACTTTTTATGTGAAAAAGCAGTAGTGAACTAGCAGTCATTGTGCTGAATTTCCAGACAAGAAATGATCTTTTTCTTCTTATGTGAACCAGTGGATTCAGCTGTAGCCTGGAGCTTCACATTTCATGTTCCTTGTAAATGATTGCTGCTTTAAACCATTGGTTATGGTTTATTTATAGAATAATACATAGTTCACAATTAAATGCCAAGTTATAATTGAATCAAAGGATTCTGCTGATGCCTCGACTCACAAGGGTGCAGCTCAAGAGCTTTAGAAAGGGCAGCAGATTCTGAATCTAAATTACAGCCCCCAGTATTCAGTCTGGGATCACACATTATAATGCGTAATAGGGCTAAAAGGATTATTATAATACTGCAGTAAATAAAAAGAAAATGCATCAAACAGCAGAATTCAGGATGCTTGCAGAGGCATTCAGTTTGTGATGTGGGAGGCTAAAGATTATTCTGCATAGAAATAAAGCTAGAGGAAAAGTATTTCATTAACACATTTATGTTCTTAAAAATATTTTGAAGTTATTCTTAAATAAAAGGAAAATCTATGTTTCATAGTCAGTAAATGCATAATGCTCTGCAACATGGCTATAACTGGTTGATTCCAGGTACCACATAACCATTTGCTGTCATAATAAGGCAATAACTATGCTAGAGAAAGAAAATACTAATTCACATATCTTTGATGAGTTTTTGTAAAAGCTTTCAAACATTAAAAAATTAAATTTAGTTAACCAGAATTAAGAATTAACGAAAAGCCCTTGCATTTCTTTCTAGTACAAATTGTCTTATCATGAAAATGGTTCACAGATCCAATTCACAAGGATAACACTAATTTATTTGTGGAGGAAACCTGACTGATAAGGCATTCAATTCTTAGGCTAAAATGAAGATTATTTTTAATACAGGTACTTTGTCATTTTAGAATGTGTTTTCTTAAAAATGAATAATGATAAAACCTTTAAACTTTTTTTATACTGTCTGCTAATCTGTGCTTTATCTGTTGGGCTGCAAGCAGGAAACGCAATCAATATTTTGTTGTGAAGATATTTAATCCATCAGATGTTCACCCGGGTTCCTCACACCCTGCTTTAATTACTCCAGCAATTCCCTAACTTGGCCACGGTAACTTTACACAACAGCTAACCTGTGGTGCCTGTCATGTGCCTCTCAAAATGTTTCTGCATTTTCCTCTAACCCTCTCCAGTGGAAGAGATTAAACAATGCACTATTAAAGGCATTGGTCAGACCTCAGAATTGAATTTTTCTGTGGATTTAGGCTATAGTTCATTTCAGATCTTACTGAAATTGCAAGAATTCAAGACATTGAACTTTGTCAGATGTATATTTATTGAACAGTTCATTGGGAAAGATTGGAGAAAGATTGGTAATTTGTTTTCTGAAAATTTTCAATCTAACATCTATGTAGGAAATGATAGATGGGCTAAGTCTTCTCCCTTAGAGAAAATACTGATTTTTTTAAGAAGAAGTTCAGAAAAGCCAGCTTTTCACTGGCATTTTTTAATGACAAAATATTTAATACCAGATTGATTTCCTATTCTGAATAATACATAATATAGGCATTACATCTTTTCTTGGATTCCCATTGTCAAAGTCCAGCTGAGGTCACGGGACATTGTTTCCAAAAGTACCTTTCCAACAAGGTAGAGTAAATACTTAAGAAAAGCAAGAAGCCATGCAATGAAACCACAATGTTGATATAGAGAAAAAAAACCCCTGATGGATCCACAGATAAAATATTTGTATGAAGAGGTGTATGATACAAAACAAAGAGAATATAGAAACAAGCACAGCTTAAAGAATAATGGAAGACTAAGGAAAAGTAACAGTCTTTCTGTTGGCTTCATTTTTTTAAACTTTAATTTTAATTTAAGTTTTACTTTCCCCCTCTGGCAATATCATGAAGGGAAAGAACAAAGAAAGATTTGTAAAATTTATGTTAATAAATTTAGGAAACACAATAGATTTTGCCAGGTAGGGATTTATGAAAGGAAAATAAGACAGGTTACAGGAAGTTCTAGACTCAAAAAATACCCACAAAAAGGACAATGGGGAGACTCTTTACTATTATACGATATTTATAGAATATTTACTAATAAAAGAGGATTAGAATTTTATGTCTACCTCAGTAATGTTAGGAAACAGTAAGAGAGGTGGTAAGTAAAATTGAGAGACTCAGGAAAGAGTGACTTTTGGAGAAACTCAAAAATAAGGTGGGGCATGTGGTATATAAATATTTGAGACTCTGAATTAGGAAAACATAGTGCTTTAATTAGGCTGGACAGATACTTGCATCAATTAAAAAAANGTGGTATATAAATATTTGAGACTCTGAATTAGGAAAAAAAGTTCTTTAATTAGGCTGGAAAGATACTTGCATCAATAAAAAGAAATGTTATCAAAACAGGCTTTTGATGCAGTATATTGACCAAAATGTTCCTGTCTGCATTATAATGCAGAGTGTGCATTCCAGGGGCCTATCTGTCATAGATGTGTATGTTGGCTTTGTTTGGTTTTGCTTATGTTGGATAGTATGTAAAATCTCTGGAAACACTTAGTAGAGAATACAAAATACAAACACGAAAGGCAAAAAATTTCTAAAGAGCTCCATTCACAATGAGATATTTACATTATGGATTTCCAAAGATGCTGTAATGTAGCAAGCCCTTCTGAGAACAATTTGAAAATCTATCAATTTCTCCAAAGTGCCTAATAGAAATCTGAGAGGTCTTGATAGTCTTCAAGTTTTTTTGTTTGTTTGTTTGTTTTTTCAAATGTTATGTCATTTTATGGTCTGAAGATGAAAAGACCTTCCATAACACCAATCCTTCATGCATTTCTGCAAAACATATATTGCCATCCTAACAAGAGACCCAATTTTGAAACATTTTCATGAGTCCACACATTTTTCACATGTGAAGAATCTTTACCAAAATCTTTTTATGCCAATCACTTACCACCGATATCTGAAAACAGACACTAATGAAACAGGAGAGAACATAGGATGGAAATACTCTGCCTCTTAGAGTGATAGTAAAAGACTAAGGAGTTAAACCACAGGTTTAACTACAAATTTGTTAAACCTCTTAATCATGATTTAATGATACATTAATCCAAATTAATCCAAACTTCTCTGTCTTATTTTGACAGATTAATCCAAATTAATTTTTTGCCATTATCACTTCACTGACTGTTCCATGGAAGCTTTTTCTTTGACTCTTAATTTACAAGAAATTCTGATATGTATTAATTTAACCAAGTTTATTTTCAGTGTGTATGAAATTTATGGATTCAAATATTTGTGAAAAAGGAAATAAATATTGATAGTTGAACAAGCTAAACTAAAATTACTTTAACAAAGGCAAATGCAGAGCACTTTTTCTGTTGTTTACATTCCTGCTGAATAAACCCTCCTCACATTGTTTGTGTTATGCTGGGCAGAGCTGTAGAATATTTCTCTGGTGGCTGAACGTACCTCCCCTTCTGTGGACTGTAAGTGCAGTTCTTTCCTACAGGTAGCCTTTAAATCTCCTGCAGCTGCGCTGACTTGCACTCCCCTGGGTGCTTCCATCACCAAAGATCTAGTGGGAGATTCAAGTCTGAAAGACAAAAACAATCACTGAGAAAAAATGCACTGAATTTAACCTCCAAAACCTTCTCAGCCTCAAAACCCAGGATGCAGGTAGGTAGTAACACATTTTGAAAGGTAGCAAAGGAAAAACAGATTATAAGTGTAATTCTAAGACTGCCTTTTATGACACAGAGAAAGAAAAAAGTTAAGCATTTAAGAATATATTGATATAAACTTATCTGCTTAGAGATGCTTTCTGGCACTAGCACTTAATGCATCCAACTGTACTAATACTGAAATACAGGTACTTAAGGATCTGCACATTTCTGTTAATGCTTCTGTAATAACAGTTTAATACTAAAATCTTCTTCATGACAGATGACAAGTGTTTAACAAAATAAGGAGAAAACAAAACCTTTAAATATTTTAAATGATGTGAAACCGATTAAAATGATTTTGCCTTGACAGACTCATTCATGTTTTGGGTGTTAGCAGCTTCATGTATGAAGAGAGGAAAACCTATTATGATGCTATTGTTTGGGTGGCATTATATGGTTTTCCTGTTCTCCAAAATACTCATTATGCTCATATAACCCTGTTATAGTAGGGTTAAGATACACATCACTGCTTCTTGGTATCTCTACTCAAGGCAATTCTTGTTCTACTGTCAGTCTTTCTGCTTCTCACCTCCCTGTGCTCAAGATCCTCCATCAGCCTTGATGGAGAACTATGATACTTTCTGAGCTGTACTTTCTCAAAAGATTGTAGAGATTTCTCTTGAAAAGCAAGTACTGATGCAAAGATTTTGTAGAAAACATGCTGAATAGGGAAAATGACAGGATGAAAACTCTTTCCTGAACTAGGAAACAATTCAGATTCTGATTGCGTTTAGTTGTGGACATTGCATAGCACTATAAGGGAGCGAGACAATTTTTTATCTATTTATAAATTAGGAAATATAATGGCAGGACACAGTTCCACTTTACCTGAACAAAGGCGGTTTGTAAAGTGAAATAGGTTAACAATAAAAATGTCTAGACTGAGTAGCTTGAAGAAAACACTGTATTTCCCTCTTCAGCAAAGAGTTAGGGTCATAGCTATCCAAAAATCTAATGAGGTACTAGATGTATAATAGGGAGAGTAGTTTGACAGAGAATTGGGTGCAGAAAAGCCAGATGAAATCTGTCAAGCAATGGAACAAGAGAATTTCAAAGTATTTCAACTTTTACATTTCTTAAGTACAGAGAACAGTACATGACTACCATTTTAAAACCAAAGTGCCACATTTGCATGCAAAGGATGTCACTGAGATGGTGTCCATGAAACATTTCTGTTCTTTGCATGTCACTGACACTCAATAGGGAAAGGAAGAAAAGAAATAGGGGAAAACAAAACAAAACAAAACAAAACAAAACAAAACCACATTTATTCAGCAAACAAAATGAAGCTATTAAAAGCAGATAGAAATAAACACAATTTGTAGATACTGATATATGTGAAAAAAACCCCACATGGGTTACACATAGATAGGAGCAATAGAAAAATATTTCTGCTACGGATAGGTCATTTTCTTTCTTTTTTTTTTTTGAAATTTTGTAGGGAGAAGTTGATAGAAGGTTCTGCAGATCTTTGTACTGGGGAAGAATCTAAATATCATGAATTATTTAATGACATACACAAGTGCTTTTCAGGTGGTGGTTTGTGAACTTCTGATGGCTACAGGTTAGCAGAAAAAGAACTTCCAAAATATTTTATAAATTATGTAAATTATAAGGTTTAGAAATTAGGTTTCTGAGAGTACTCCATTGCCTTAATGAGGTTTTACCTTGAAGTTAAAAGGAAACTATATGGTATAAATTTTATTTCTCCATTCCATATTTTCAGCAGATTATCATTGTGATTTATATACTTTACAAGAATATTAACATTTCTCCATGGTTTCAGATGCCATTTCATAATCATAAAGACAAAAGTGTTCTTAGCTACATTTATTGCATTGAATTCATGTGTCTTAGCCATGTCACAAATATTTCTGGTTTCATAACACCAAAATCCCTCAGACCTAACTAAAACTTTTCAGCAGGTTGACAATTAAAATCTGTTAAGGAACATTCATCCAGAAAGTACAGTATTGTTTGAAGAATAAACTTTTGACAGTGTCTAGCTTAGAGTTACTTAGTCTAGTTTCATCACAGTTTTTCATGAAGTAGATTAGCATAAATAACTTTATGTTTGTCTAAAAAGAAGCTAATTGGCCAATTAATTTCTCAACTTGGAAAGTTGATAATATCAGCCTGCTCCACACCATGGAGAAGAAATTTTTTTAGACCATAGAGATTCTTAATAGTCTTCAGAAATCAAATAATGTGGTAGAAATATCAAGGAATGACTGATGATCATCAAGGCAGGTTTTAAAACATCACCCATCTCTTAGTAAAATTGAATGCTTAAATCTGTTTTACGGTTCTAATTTACTTTTCTTATTGTTATTCTTTGGCTGATGTGCATCTGAAAAGTGACTGCAACGTGCTACTTCAAATGCAAAAGTCTATACACACAGATTATTTCCTCAATGTTTCGAGATAAATTAGGTTTGATATGCAACTTCTTTATAATATTTTTTCTTTGCCATATTTCTGATACATTTAATCTCTACTATAAACTCATTGTAACTCTCCACATTGTCATGCTCATCCCTCCAAGGTAAAGTGTATAATTATAATAGCATAGGGAGAATTTGCCTTCCTTTCAGGTTTACTGATGGCCCATCGCAGTGGCATTTACATCTATGAGTGAATCCTATTCAAAGAATTATTTTTTCTTTCCCAAACAACAAACTGCTCTGATGGAGATGGCAACTACTGCTATTATTAGACAGAAACTACAAAAATGTAGGAAAGCCAAAAAGGCTTTTAAAAAGAGTTTTTAAATAGTATAATTGGTCAATTTGCTATATCTGATGAAGCAAGATGATCTATCCATGGCAGAGAAGGGCTTTTTATTTTTAATTATCAGTAGTTAATTTGTGAAAAAAGATAAATTTCATAAGATCAAAACCATATGAATTTGAGCTGAAATAATGAATTATTGCTAGAAAAGAGAAACTTTTAAAATATCTTGAATATGTTCCTTTGAAGGTATTAAAATATTTCTCATCAGAAATGCAGAAACATTTTTTCTTCATTTTTATTTTCTGTTTGCAAGCTGACCTAGATTCTACTAGAGAAAAATAATTTAAAATATGAACCAAAAGAAAAGGTTTCCTTTTGGGTTTTAACCAATATTTTAGATTTACCTCCTGCATATCCCTCATACTCACATGGGATATAATTTGTTTATGCTATTTTTTTCTGGTGGCTAGTGGTAAGTATTTCTTAAAATAGAAGGAAATAGAAGAATCCCCTGTGCAGAAGCGAATAATTTATTTGCTTTCTATTTAAGCCCTATATCCAACCCATGCTACTTAGTAAAACACCTGGTATAAACCTCCACCAATTTAGAATTTCTATTCAAAACAGTGAATTAAAAATATGGCAGCTAGAGATGTCACATGTAAAACAGGTACTAATTTCCCCTTTATTGACATCTTCATATTTGGGGTCAAGAAATCAACACTTCCCAGTATGTAAATTTTATACATGATAGTCTTGCCAACACATATTGTGCTTTTTTCACTGAGCATAGGAACCCTACTAGGAAAAAAAAAAAAAAGAAAAAAAAATGGTTTGCAAATATAAAACCAACAGAAAGTCTACACATTTACTTGGTAAGCCTTTTGTAGATTTCCATAGATTAAAATAATTGTGTCATTGGTCTTGCTGCCTCTGGGTCAAGAGTCGTGGCAGACTGTGACAGTGGGTGGGTAAGACACACAAAGAAAAGAAGGAAGGAAAATGGATGTGCCAAATCTGTGTCTATTCCTCTTCCCACTGTTTTATTGTAAACAAGTAGCCTCAAGCCCAAAACCTCAGAGAATGCAGGATCTTCCTCTCCCATGAGTGAAAGCATTTTGTTCCAAACTAGAATTAAGAGTTTTTTTCAAATTAATTTTGAAAATGCTGTTTTCCAGAAACCTCCAGCAATTTAAAATATAGATTCTTTCAATTTCCATTATTATGAGAAGAAGAGTTGGCTGTCCTGATGCTAAAAGAAAATTATTTCAAGAGTCCTCCAGTGATACCAAGGGTCCTTAAAGGAGTCCAATGAACTCTTATGGTGATATGTAAGATTAGGCTTTCCATTCAGTCAATTTCTTGGAAGTCAGGTTGCAACATAAAGAATAGCCAGTGACTTTTGTGATCATGGCAACAAAAAGCCTTAAAACTTTTTATTAAGATATTGTAATTATTCAAGCAATGGATTCTTAAATAGCTACATTTGACATAAGAGTGGGAATGATATGAAAATAAAATTATTATTCAATCTTTCTAACCTTATTATTTAAACTATTTACAAGGTTATACATGCATATTTTATCATATATATATAAAAGTGACTAAAAATGTTTTGATACATTTACATGTATCAAAATGTGTACCTCTTCAAGATGCATATGAATCATTTCCAGAATCTTTATATTTCTTGAAGCTTGTTGTACTCTGATGTTTTTAACAAATTGCTTATATTTTCAGGATTATTATTATTATTATTATTATTATTATTGAAAAGCAGGGGTAAATTTGGAGGCCCCAACATTCTTAACATTGTTTACTGATCACCAGCTTTTCTTTGTTAAGAAGCAAAATCCTCATATGTTCATAGGAAACTTACTTTCATTTAGGTGAAAACCTAATCTTGATGATGATTTGTCTCTAGTTTTTTGACAATACAGACAATTCTTAATTACCAAAGAGTTAGATAAATGTTTTTTGAAA
Source organism: Pycnonotus jocosus (assembly GCA_013400435.1). Classification (NCBI taxonomy): domain Eukaryota; kingdom Metazoa; phylum Chordata; class Aves; order Passeriformes; family Pycnonotidae; genus Pycnonotus; species Pycnonotus jocosus. The sequence continues at coordinate 64,523 of VWYP01001222.1, read as the reverse complement.
TTAGTACTGGCCTGAACCAGTAAATATTAGCATTTTTTTTCTTCCAATTTCCAACTGTGCAACTCATGGATAATAAAATTAAAGAAAGAGGAAATTTTCATGACTTGAATCAAAGTAGTAGGATGGCATTCAGTACGGCATTTCATGTTATGTCCATGCTCTGCATGTCACTGACTTTGGCATGTGTCAGCATGTCCTTATTATAGATTCTAAAATTCTCACTAACCGAAAAATTCATTGGGCTCAAAGACAAGTTCTAATTCCCCTGTACATGCCACAGATTTAAATCCAATGGGTCTGCACTGTCATAGCAACACTTGAAACCACTGAATATTTTAATGTTATTTGGCATAGATGATAAATCAGAAAAACAATTTCCCAAATAGAGAAATAAAGAATCTCTTCTGAGAATATATATATATAAATATTCCTTACTGAGAAGGTGTAAAAAGGAATGAAAGGTCATTGAGGAGTTTTTAAGAAGTGTTGTTAAAAGAATAAGAAGAGTGAAGAAGCATCAAGGCAAAGTGAGAAAGGGTGGAAAAAGCAAATATTTGATGCAAGAGGTTGATTAAATAAGTAGGTGATATGAGGAAGGTTAAAGAGAACTTAATGCATGATTGTTTCTTAGCATAGATGAAGACATAGACAGAATATCTAAAGACAAGGAAGCTATCAAAACCAGTAATATTAAGAAGAAAACAAATCAAAAACATAAGTGGTATGTCAGGAAGTAAAAAAAAAAAAATCATGCAGTCACAAGTCAACTAAAATGAAAACATTTGAAAATGAAGAAATTTAGTAAAAATGTAAGGTTCAGAACACAAGCTTTTATTTCTTAGAGAAATACCAAAAGATGCTTGAAAGTTTAAACTTCCAGGCTGTGAGAAAGAGTTCTGGATATGAGATAATCCAAAACAGTTGCTTAAGGAAGGGTGTGGGAAAAGGATTTGTCATAGTCCTGACAACCTAGAACTATCCCATTCTACCCTAAATGTTTCCCTTTGCATTATCTTCTTTATTTTATTCTGGCTTGAATCCCTTTCTACACATGCCTTGCCTTTCTGCTAAACATTCTTACATGAAGCTTATCTTCTTTACAGAAATAGCTCCATTACCTGAGCTGTCTTTCAGAATTCATTTCCTTAAAATAGAAATCTGTCTTGTCAGAAAGAGACTGAAGCAACATGCCCACAGAAAATACTCAAGTGCTTGTCAAGAGTTAGATCTGAAGATAAAGTGCCTGGGGGAGTCTGAAGAGTCTCAGTTTCAAAAACCATTAGCTTCCTGTGAGTAGAAAGTAACTGTCCAGACCACCAGTAATTGTCTAATGATATTTTACATATTGTTTCTCTAAGGGGTCTTAAGCTGATATAAACAGATATATTTTAGCTGAGGCAGACATATTTTAACTGAGCCAGAGACATGGCTTGATGCACATTTTGAGAAAACTACCTCTCATGGAAAATTATTCTGCTGAAAATCCTTCGACAGCTCTACTTCAAACTCTCCAGATTAAGCATAGCAGAGAGCTTGGGATATATTTTCCAGTAGCCCATATTTGGATTGTATTCAAATATTTCAAGAAGAAAATAAAAAAATCAGTCAATCATAAAAAAAATGAGAAAATATTTGGTGAGCTTACTTTCAGTCACATTTTAGGACAACTGCCATGTCCAACCAGACCAGAGGGAGATTTTTACTTTCTGCAATAGAAAACTGAGTAGTAGATTGTGAAGAAGTAAAATAGCTTTTAAAATGATTTTTTTGCAGAGGATTCCATCTTGAGATACAAAAAATGATAAAATGTGAATTGCATGATAAGGCATGTAAAATCATTTGTTCTTCTCTGTGGTTAAAAGCTATCTTTGGAGTTCTCTGTATAATTATAGATAAAAGCATTAGGAGCTGTTTGGTGGACTGCATAATAGTTTCATAAACTCACATACTCCCTGTAACTTCTGAACCTCCTTATTCTTGTATCCAGTCTGTATGAGCTCCAGATCCATTGCCTGGCTCTGACATGGTGCTAAGATAAGAACCCAGACCATACTTCTGCATTCACAAGCACAGCACTGCTGCAAACTCCACGTACTCCACATGCTATAAAATTCACCTGACCATGAAGCAAGACATTTCAGGAGCTGAGGGTGTTCAGAAGCCATGTGTATACAAATGGGTAAAGTGACAGCAGGAAATATTAGCACTGTAAGCTGATTTTAGACTGCTTCTAGATGGGCACCAGCTTTCAGAAAACACAGAGAAACGTAAAGAACTTTTGCCTTGTATGAAACTGCCTGACTGCTTCACAAACTATCAGGAACATGAGAGGAGAGAATAGACAGACACACAGCAAATTTAAGAAGCCTTGTTTTCTTGTGAAAGTGATTAAACAGCATCACTGAAAAATGGAGATACATGCAGAAAGGGAATAAGAAGAGGTGGAGTGAGGAAAAAAATCTGTGGAGATGTTCAGTATAAGGAAAAACTAAAGAAACTAAAAATTACTCAAATGGAAAAAAAAATCCCTTTTTAGTAATGCATTAGTAAACCTGTTCACTTAGAATCAAAAGAAAGACATGAAATGAAAATATTATGTATGTTACAGCAGCATTACTCTAATGAGATGTAGTACGGTTTTTATGGAATATAAGTAGTATATCAAATCATGTTTCATCTGAAAAACTGCAGGAAAATGCGGGTATGGTGGTATGGTGAAACAAGACTCTATTTTTAGTCCAAAGCATGTCAGAAATGAGTTCTGGTATCACTAATATCTCCTGGGCATGGAGGACTGTTGCTCAACTTCCACTTAAAAATACAATGAAACACTTCTACCTGCAGTATCTGTGAAAATTAAAAGCTTGAACATATTGTAGACTGTTGCATCTAGTCCTAGGCTGGATCTACATGAAACTAGAATTAATTAAGTAGCATTTTTGGATCTGGAAGCAGTGTAAAAACCACCACAACTGAAATAAGCCTTGCAGGAGCCAAGAACACGCAGAAAGGCACCTACTAAAACCTTGCACATCTCCCTCTGGCACTCTGAGCACTCACTGGTCATGCCTGCTGTTAGACATGACCGAGCTTCATGCAAACAAAGCTCCTCAGCTGCCTCCACAATAATTGCAGCGTAAAGTGGCCATGTCTTTCATTAACTCAGCACCATGCAAATATGTTCTACTGCTACAAGCTTTCTATGGGTTTTCAGATGAGATTGATAGAGTAATATATTTACTCCCATAACCCTGTTGAGGCTGCACTTGGAGCCCATCTGTGGGTTCCTGAAGCCATGACATGGCATAACCATAAAGCAAACACAATCACAACCCCCACAGAAAAGAACCTGGGGGTGCTGGTGACAGTGGCTGGACATGAGCCAGCTGTACCCAGGTGGCCAAGAAGCCCAAAGGCATCCGGGCTTGTATAAGGATTGGTGTGGCCAGCAGGACCAGGGCAGTGATTGTCCCCCTGTATGGGGCACTTGTGAGGCTGCAGTTTGAATTCTGTGTCCAGTTCTGGCCTCCCACTGCAATAAAGACATTGAGGGGCTGGAGCAAGTCCAGGGGAGGACAACGGAGCTGGGTGAGGGTCTACAGTGTAACACAGAGGAGTGGCTGAGGGAGCTGGGGTAGTTTAGCCTGGAGAAAAGGAGGCTCCAGTATCCTAAATTAACCATATGAAACTCAATGGATTTTTCTATCTCTTGTGATAGTAATATTTTTATCCTTCATATCTGGGTTCCTAGTAGAGCCTTTTCCCTTTCCAATGTCAAATATAATCATCATCACTGAACACTAAAGCAAATTATTCTTTCAGTTTAAGAGCCATACCCAACATAACTACTTTTTGTTTCCACTCTGTGTTGTCTGCATAGCAATTACAACCTTTCATTACCAGTTTTCTTCTCTGTTTATTTCAATATTTTAATTTTTTATACATATATATATGTATGTATATAAGTATATTTAAAAAGAGAAGAGCACACGCATATTTAAAAAGAGAAGAGCGCGTCCATATTTAAAAAAGAGAAGCTTAACTTTTGGAAATTTTTCAAATTTTACTTTACTCATACCAGTTTTTGTATAAACATTGCATGTCAAAAGAATCATATTTTTAACAGCTAGTAATAAGACTAAGCAAACAAGTTTCTGTCAATACACATGCCCCAAAAATAAAATAACTAGCACAAATTATGAAAACAAAAATAGTAATTATTACCTTTTTTTAAAATAAAAGGGCACTGAACCTAACTAGAATCTGACATCATGAAAACAGCATAGGAAGGGAGATTTTTTTTTTTACTCTGCTGCATCTTCTACCTTTTGACGAGGTTTTGTTTATTATTTGACTTCTGGCTAAAAATAAATGACCAGTCATGGTGATTTTCTCACTCTCAATCTGCTCAGATGACTAACAAGTTAAAGTTAAAATTTCTGACGTGTTCTATGGCTCCAGGCTTTTATAAAATATATATTTTGACCTATTAGCAAACCACCCCTTAAATGCCACAAAAGGTGTTACAACCAACCAGTCAACTCAGAGTGAACCAGACCTCCTGTGCAAGATAAGAGTATTTTTATGTCTTATTAGAGGTAAAGTAGAATCCAACTATCTTGCATGGTTCCTTGTCACTTGATCAATTTTCATCTCATTATTCCCAGCATTAGCTTGCAGGATTAACTGATAGTGGTGTGTGAGGCATGACATAGAAGAGAAAAAATCTTTTAAATTTGATCTTGCAGTTATCTCCAGAGGACAACAACAAATTAATTCATCCCCTTATTAAGGATGTTATTGAGGGCAACGTTATCTGCATTTAACTACTGTCTGTCTATTTTGTGCATGGATATTGCCTATTAGTGCACCACATTTTAATGCACTATTGGCCTAAACCCAGTATTTGGGGAATATACTGGTAGTTTAGCTTTTCCTAACTGTGTTCCTGTGAGAAACAGTAGTGAGAGAAACAGGAAGATTAAATTATTTAGATATAATTCATTTTCCTGATTCTAATGCATGATTCTTTTATGCTACTTACCCCAACTAATGAAAGTCATCTTTAATTAGTTTTCGGGATTTGACACAAAAGCTTTCATAAAGGATTGTTTAACAGCACTGTAGGAAAGCAAAACTTTTCTAGCTATTATTTGAAAATGCAAGAAAGGAGAAAGATGTGACCAAAATGGTTGGACACATAGGAATGAATTGTATAAGTTCTCAACTAAAGTGTATTTTTACACAACACATTTTTAATAGTAAATATCAGGGGAGCTTCTCCATACAAAAACCTCAAAATCTGGCTATAGAACTAAGAGTGTTTGAGGCAAGGTTTAGATATGTGGAGCTAGATATGTGAATTTGGAGTTTAGATATGTCCATCTGACTTTATCTTTTTATCTCACTTTCCATGATAGATTAAACTAAAATTCAAGGAAGTACTATGATCCTTGCAGGTATCAAATTCTTAGACCAAATTTTCTAGTTATGTTTCATTCAGAGTAATGAGGGTAGTCATTATTCCATTTTTAAAATTCAGTAGTCAATAATTTTTCATATATAAGGCTATGAATAGATTTTCAGCATATTTCTTTTTGGAGAAAAAGGAAAAAAAAGATTGATTTTGGAGAAAAAGGAAAAAAAGTCTGACATCTGAGGTTTATTGATTGACCATAAATATATCTTCCAACATGAAAAATATGGGGCGATTTATACCTTAATTAATGATCTAATGTATATTCTATTATGTTTCAGCCCTGTATACAATAATTCTCATAGCTTAATATATTTTCATTGATGCACTGTAATTTGCTGTCAAATTGCATTCAAGTGTGTCCACTGGAAAAAAAATGAATACTGTTAATTCAGCAAACTTTCTACTCTCCCATTACTTACTATTAAGTTCAACCATCCAAAGACACAGGGATGCTGCACTTGGAAAATACTCTAGGTGATTTTAGGACTGCCATTATTGGACACCTTGAGTAAATTTATTCTAAAACAGGAATAGGATTCTTTTAATCCTATTAAAAAGTAACAGGACTCAGACCAGCCCACTGAAATGCCTTAATATTAATTGTCATCATTTTAATATTACTAAATTGACTTCAGAGTTTAAAAAAAAAATATGATGGAATCCAACGAATAGAGAAGCACACGTGTACAAAAGCTTGCAGAACATAATATGGACTCAATATATTAAGAATAAATCACTTACAAGTAAACTAAGGTTACTTGACCGAACTCCAAGGGTGGCTGTTTCTTCAATTTTTTTGAATAAAAGATATGGGTTAAAATCATTATTTACGAGAGTGCAGAAAGTTGAGTGCCAAATGTTGACTAATTTGAGTCCATCTTGGAAAAATGAACTGAAGTAACAATGGAGTTGAAAACATTAAGCAACAATAGGAATCATGGCAATGAATAAAGACAGAAGACTGGAGGGGTGAATGTCCTATTATGAATTTCAGAAGCAACATGAGATGATTTTAACCTTACTTAAATTAATCCTGAAGACACAAGATTATCTGTTTTACCATACATTTTCACTCTGTTAAAATTATTTAATGATTATAAAAAAGTAGAGAAAGCAGTGTTTCCACATTCTTTTGAGTGGAACAAGTTCCAGCCAAATGATGGTACCAAATTATTTGTCCCTTGGAAAAAGAAAAGCTTGCTAAGTTTCTTCTTTGATTTCTGCTGAACTTCCTCTGATTACAGATCATATCACCTTGGTGATGGTCACTAATAAGTGCCTTTACAATTATTTTCCACAAAGGAATGGTAGGAGTCATGGAAGGGGACAGAGATTTTTAAGACCAAAATCCAGTGACCAAAATCCAGAAGAGCAGAATCTTCTGGAAGAACCCAAATCTATACATAACTTTAAAATGTTTTGTGTAAATAATCAAACAGAATCATTTACTTCACATGCCCCATGTACAATAGTCAAACCTGTCCACATGGACAGCTTCCTGCAAATGAATTCTGCAACACTGGTATTGGTCAATGATCCTAATTGCCTCTGCAAATGTAAGGCTGAGTATTTAACCATGCCTTTCTGTAGCAATTAATCAGAAACACTGCTGAGCAGGTAAGGAGGTAGTTATATAATGGTCAAAAATCATAGTAGAATTGAGTCAAGTCTGTACTGCTTCTCAGCAGTTCTGCTGGGGTAACACAAGGAAGGACTGTTGATTTTCTGTGATTCTCATTATAAATCACATCCATGTAAATCACAGATTTAATAATGTACCAACATGCACTTAAAAAAAAGCTTTCGCTGTAAACTTTTATAAGTTTTCTTTTCTACAGATTCCATAGAATATTTTAAAATTAATTTGTTACTATATGCTGATTTCTCCACTTCTTTGACAGAAAAACTATGTACAGCAAAATGTACATTTAGAAATGTATCCTCTCTTGGTAATGAATTTTTGAAAAGTGTGTGTGCTAGTATTAAAAACCCAACAATGCAGAAATACCGCCAAATGGAAAAATCTGTGACTGTTTAACTTGACCTATATATTCTGTAACAGCTCATAAAAAATTAAACAACTGGTCTGATGCTATTGAACAATATTACACACATTGGACCTTAGAAACACCTGAATATTCTAGTCTCTAGGGAAAATATATTTCTGAAGAATTCCACTATGGGAGGCAGGCCATATATAAAAAGCACTGTATTTTACCTTTCATGTGATAGGAGTTTGTGGGGATTTTTTAACTCGTTAGAACAAACTGTAGTCTATCAGTGGTTTTGTACCTATGAGTCATTAAATAGGCAATATATATATTACTATACAAACACTGTTCTTTTAATCTAGACTTTTTTTTTTTTTAATACTTGATTTTAAAACAACTTTTTGAACAACACCTACTTGAGGTCTTGGGAAGGTTCTGCTCTGATATGGGGTGTCTCCACAGAGTGCCCAAACACTGCCCCTTCTGTGCCTAAAATACATAAAATACAGTACAATTAATTCGGAAAATAAAAATACATTGAAATATATGACCACAAATTGACACTAATAGGAAAAAATGTCTGACCAAATCCTTTATTAATAATTATAAATGTTTCTTCATATTTACATTTTCATTTCTATATCAAAGTCTGGACCAACATCGTGTGAAACTCTGTATTTCTGCTTTTTCACATACAAATCTGAAACGCTTACAGATCCAAATTTTTCAGCAATGGTTTGCCTGAATGCTTATCTCCATATTTTGGAGAACACTTATTTTACAGAGAGTGGAAATAATATCATAAACTTGTGTGGCAAAAAACACAGTAGAGAAATATCTACTGTATTTTACATTCTGGTAATTTTGATTACTTAAATTGAGATGCCAAGTGTTTAGAAGGCTTGAGGTAAATGTCTCTTGCCTGAAGTTGCTGCCTTAATTTAGGTATCTGCCACTTTCAGAGTTTCTTTCCATCAGATCTTTCTAATTGAAAAAAATTTATTCTCATGGCATATGCCTTGGGTTGTGTTAGTAGTGGACACTAAGGTATCTCCCACTGGGCATTTAAAATCCAGGCAAAGAAAGACAGTAACAATTTTCCAAATCTGAATTGCTTCTCTACTGAATTTTGATTTACATTACTAGGTCCAAGTTAAATATGGTAACTCTACAGTTTTCATTAAACAACCAAGATTTTTCATTTGGAAACTCCAATTCAAAAATAGAACTCTTGTAAACATTCACTGAAGCTATTTGGAAAAAAGGGACAATTCTTTAATCAATTTTAATTCATTTCTTGGAAGAAAATGATGGGTGTGGGGAAAAAGACAAAAAATAATAATGGTCATTGTTAAAATAATAGAAAACTCAAGAAATGTATATGTAGGGAACATTGCTATAAAATCAGTATTTCTCTTACCTCCCTCCTCTTAAGGACTGAACACATAAAAGTTATTTATACAAGTCACTTTACATTTAATAGACAGAAATAGTCTAAGTTCTTTGGCATCTGAAGTTTGCCTCTTTCTTTGAACTCACTGAAAAATCATCATGCCTATCCTTGTTTACTGATTTATCCAATACCATTGTTTTTGTCATCTCCCTACATCAATTTTACTTTCCTTCTCTGCAGATGGTTTACTGGGCATTGTGTAAGGCAAATAGCCTAGAACTAGGGAGTAAAATTCTTTCCAACAAAGAACATTCAGCAAAGAAAAAAATCAATAAAAAATGTGTAAAAGAGGTAATTAATTTATCTTCTATTAAAATAAGATCAGGGAAACTGTCTGGGATAACTATACCTCATTACTAAATGTTCTTGAATTAATTGCTATATTTCAACAGCAGAAGGTTTCTAAACATATACCTACAATATGTCATAGTAATTCTGCAAGAAGTGCTCAACAGAACATAGGCACCTCTCTAATTGCTACAATATTTTAAATACAATAAAGTATTTTCAATTTTTAAAATATTTAAATATTTTGCAAACTTTTTTCAGAAACTCTGGATGTCAAAGAAGATAGCTATTAAATACTTTTACAGTTAACCAATGGTATTTAGTTCCAAACCCTTACCAGGATTTGAAAGCAGAATCGAGTTATATCAAATTGGTAACATTACTTTTTGGTGTTAAAGGGAAAATAGCCTGAGGAAGAGGCAAAAAAAACCAACAAGCTAAGCAAACTTCAATCTGGTAAAATGTAAAATGAAGTGCTTCTAACACCAAGGGCCCTTTATATTTTTGAAGGTGGCAATGGGATATGAAGATGTAAATAAGTGGGCAGAAGGCACTCGGCAGTCTTTACTTATGAGAAGACCATGCCTGTAATATTTGAAAGAACTATGAATGCAAAGATGCACAAAATTCACTCTACTATGAGCCTGACATTAAAACAATCAGAAGTGCCAAAGGTAATATCAGGCAAAGACTGATAATAAAAGTTAAATGACAGCTGGTTATAACCCAGCTTTAGTATTTCCTCACTTTCAGCACTATTTTTTTAAAAGACAAGAAGTCATTTCCTCCACTAGAAAATAGAAATTTGAAAGAAAGACCAACTTTTTCAAGCAGACTGGAAATCCAGGCAGGTAGAATTAAAGATAAATTGATATAATTAAATAAAATATAGTTAAAGCTAAAACCAAACCAAATATGCTCCTTTTGCTATTTGAAACTGCAATTTTAATGTTTTCTTCTCATACAGTCTCAAAAGCAGAAGTCTGACAGTTCTTGTGGTTCAAGAATATGTCCAATTCCCTTTTATTACATAGCAGATTAAAAGCAGAAACTTCCATTTATCTTGGTTTTAGGAAGAAAGGTGAAAAAGATCAGGCAACTGGAATTCACTGATATGTTTCCAGCAGTTGAACAGCATGATCAAGAAAAAAGAAAATTATCAGGATTACTAAGAAACATAGAAGAAAAACCATATTATTATTTTTTTCAATTTACTGTATCTGTAGTAATTTGATGGGAAATTGGACCATATAGTTCAGTATTCTTAAGAAATGCTACTACTATGAATGTATCTTCTGATGATATAACTAAATAAATAGAACTGTAGAACCAAATTCAAAATCCATAGCATTATTTTCTGAATGAAAGAAATATACTTTAAGTATTTTATAAGTTACAATGCTAAAATATTAATTTTTTTGCAGAAATAAGAGGATGTTCTAATAACTGTATTCCCAGACTTACAAAATCATAGCCAAGACCTTTGAGATGAGTGAAATTCTAGTGAGAGACGAATGAATACGAAAAAAAAGATAAAAAGAGAAGGCCTGAACCCTAATTTCCTTTCAAGTAAGTATCAAAAGGAAGTAGTTAGGGAACTGAATTCAAAGGAACATGAGTTCGAATAAATAACTACAAAAAGTGATCCTTTTAGAGGAAATAAAATCAGAAGGCTACCCATAGAGTAGTTGCAAAAGATCTAAAATCAAAACTATAAGTGTAACTGAAGAAAGTTACTCACACCTTCAGCTTCCAGTCGAAGAGGATGAGTTAAGTAAAGACTTCACCAAGAAAGAAGCATCTTACCTATGTACAAGGGACTTGGCATTGCAGCATCACAGACACAGCTCAGTTTTACCACCACTATCTTTCACTAGGTTTTTCAGAAACATCAAGTAACAATTACTGACATTATGCAAGCACTAGATTAGGATGCCAATTTGTCTGCTGAGCTGCAGACTTTAAAAAAGGGTTTGTAAAATACCTAGTATTTTTGATGTTTGCAATTTTATTTGTTGCACATTAATTACTTTAAGCATTGACAGATTTCACAGAGGAATAGTTAATCACAGGTTCTTTTAGCATTGAAGAGACCTTAAAAACAGAGACTATGTGTTTTACATTTGGAACTTTTATGTTCTAAAAGTTTATTTGCAAAAAAGAGTAAAATTCTTAATTCTTTTATCATGTGTACACAGAAAAAAATTAAAAGGTTTTTTTTGTGAACTTTGACCTTGGAAGAGCTAATCACTGCCAGACTGGGAAAAAGCTCCAGAAATATTCAACTGTGCAAACCAATGATCATTAAAAGGTGACATAAAATGTTTGTTCCTTCTTTTGTAGGAGGCCAGTTATTATAGTTTATTTTGGGTTGAGTAGCAATGCAGATTCTGGCCTTCATGTTGGTTGTGCATCTCTTCAAGACTTCCAATTTTTTAAGTTAACTTGAAGCATAATTTAGCTAGGTACTTGTATCAAAAAGTAAGATTCAACTAGATTTTTGCTATGGAGGTGTGGAGGACTAAAATGAAAGTGAGTTGTTTTCTGAAAACATGATTGACATGATTGCTGGCATTTCAATTTTGCAAGGTCCCTCAGCAGGGAAACAAACTAATGTTAAATGATGAAGGTTTCAGATATGACACTGCTGTGGCTGTACATGAGGTATATCATAGGAAGGAGGCTGTAATACAGCCTGACTAGATGCAGTTGTTTACTTATAGACTAAAGCATGTGCATTGAAGTCTTCAGAGGTAAGCTGTTATTAAAAAGTAAATTCTAAAGAGAGTGATTTAGATTTATTACTCAAAGCCTTTGAATATGACTAATTTGTGATGCATATTTTCTGTATGGCAGCCTTACTAAAGCAAAACCTCTACTAAGGTTTTAATTTAAATAAGAAGAAAAAGTCTTCCAATAAATAAAAATTCAGCGTCTTCAGTGAGCAAAATTTTGACCAAAGCAGACTGCAACACCAAGAAATACTTGCAAAATTGCAACAGTCAGTACTTATCTTATTTAATAGCATCTTATTAAGTATAAACATTTGAAATATAGATTCCTAATGGTGCACAGTTGAGACACCTCTTGTCTTGCAATGCAAATGAAACTGGATTCTGCATATCTGTTCAGTTTCTTATCCATAGAAATTCTTGAAGGTTCACGTTCAAAATCTATGTTTGGCCACCCCTTGATTTACTTTTCTCAAAAAGTATATCTATTTGAATAAAATTCTGGACTGAGAATAGCAATAACATAATTCAATTAATAATTGGATATGGCTATTTTAAATACTCCCTCTGAGATGAAAAAACCAATAGAGGTAAATGAAACTGCTGAGAAGTCACATTAAATCTGAATAGTTCCTCGAAACATGAATGAAATTGAAATATATATAAGGGGTTTAGAGAAAAGAGGTTTTAAAAACATAATAATTTCTGTAATATTTTTTACTCCTTCCCCTATTACGTATGGCAGACGGAGACACACATGACAATAAAAATGATGAAATACAGTCATTTTCTGCTTGAATTGATCCAGTCTCCTTGAAACTTTACAACAGCTAGATATATGAATAGACTTAAAGCTTATATTGAGATTTCACAGTAAATAATTTCTAATACCTCCACTTCAAAATTCATCATCTTTTCATATAAATCATAATCTGGACTCGCACTTTTAAAATTGTGTAAATGATTTTGGGTTCATCATAGTTCATTAGACACAAAAAGTGTCCCTGTCTACATTCAAGAGATAGCATTTTAATGGTAAGATTTTCACATTTATTAAGTAAAAAAAAATCACATTTTCAATTTGTTGTAGTAGATAACCTTAGATTTTGGAACACTCGGGCTTATGCTCTAATGCACAGTTAATGAGTTTCAAATCAGGATTGTTGTTTCCCTGATGAAAAATGAATGAATCCATGGATAAGAAGACTATCATACAACAGTCAATAGCTTCATAACCAGGGCACTCACCTGGAGTGCAAAGGAAAGGTACATAAACTTGGATATCCCAAGTACAAAATGGGAGAATGAGAAAATTGTTTCTCACAGAGTTTCAAGAACAAATAGCAATAATTTCCCACTTTGAAATTTTCTGGAAAATACATCTGCCCACCCACAAAACCTAGCCAGGAATGTCTATCCAGTTTCATAGAATCATATAATCATTAAGGTTAGAAAAGATCTCCAGGATAATCAACCCCAGTCCTTAACTGATCACCACTTTGACAATTGCCATAGCACTAATTGTCATGTCCAGTCATTTCTTGAACACTTCCAGGCATGGTGACCCCATCTTTTCCCTGGGCAGCCCACTGCAATGCTTGACCACCCTTTCAGTGCACTAACTCCTCCTGATGTCCAGCCTGATCCTCCTCTGGTGTAACTTGAGAACATTTCCTCTTCTTCTGTCACTAGTCATTGGAGAAGAGACCGACCCATCCACTTTCAGAAAGTTGTAGAAAATGCTGAGGTCTTTCCCATACCTCCATTTTTTTCAGGCTAAACAATCCCAGATCTCTCAGCTGCTCCTCATAGTGCTCACTCTCTAGGGCCTGCATCAGCTCCATTGCCCTTCTCTGGACACGCTCCAGCAGCCCAATATATTTTTGAAGTGAGGGGCCCTGAACTGGCTACAGGACTCGAGGTGAGTCCAGAGCTGTGTACAGAGGACCATCACTGCTGTGATCCTGCTGGCCACACTATTTTTGATAAAGGCAAGGACGCATCTGCTACAAAAAACTCTGAAATAAAATAATGTATGATTAGCTTTTGATAAAAGTAAAGGGCATTTTCCCTTCAGTGATGACATTCAATAAATAAATAGTTTGATTTTGAAAAGTTAAAAGCTCGGAAGAATTTATCAGGCATTTGTCCATTAAGTCTAGCCATCACATTAGTTGTTTAAATTAGGAACACAGATTACTTATGGAGAAATTGGCATCTTTAGAGGTTAGTTACTAATGATAATAGACTGAGACTAGAGCAACAATACAGACAACCTAAGGACCTTGAAGCTTTTGCTTTCAACACCTGACCAGCAGTTGATGATCTGAATTTTATCTAAATTGGGAAAATCTTGTTTGGAAATCTCACTTTAACCATATCAGAAGTTGTCTAAGTTTCTTATCCTTAGCATTTTAACTGCTTTATAGGGTACCATATTTACCTTTTAAAGGCAATTTCTCTGTGCCATATGGAAATGTGCATTTATTTCTGTTCTCTTTTCTATAACTGTAACATACTGAAGAATTGTTACGAGTATGTGGTAATTACTGCTGCATTTATACATTTTAGTAAATTGTTTTATTTATGCTAAGGAGGCCACAAAGCAGCAGGACAATTATCCAGATTTTTTTAAATAGCTCTACTACAGTATTCTTACCATATTGGAATTAATATGCCAGTGATAAATTATAATCAGATATTTAGACAAGTGCATTTGTGCATCCTGTAGAAATTCATCAAATGCAAGTACATAGTATGTATTTAAAAAGTTTTCAAATGTTTCCAAATACTTGTAAATAAATGCAAAACATAAAATCTGTGATGAATCCTCACGTGTATTTCCACAGGGATATGTGGGTATAACACATTTTGGAGCCTATTAGACCAAGATTTAACAAGAATACTAGTAACTCAAATTATTGAAAGTCTTTTTATATTTCAGATACGAGAAGTAAAGTGAAGCTATAATATTAATTCTTTCACAAGGTTGTTATAAGGTTTCTATTTGATATTACCACTTTGTGATTATAACCTATTATGAGTTTCTATTCCTGCTCTTTATTAATGTTCTGGTTTTCTCTCTAAAAGTAAATTATATAGGTGAATACAGAACATTTAAACCTGGAATGAGGTAAGTCTTTATTGCAGCTTTAAATGGAAATTCTGTAGCTGTGAGTGGAAGTGTGAATGTGGAACAGTAATTTTGTCACTTAATAATCTCATCT
This sequence comes from Pycnonotus jocosus, assembly GCA_013400435.1. Taxonomy (NCBI): domain Eukaryota; kingdom Metazoa; phylum Chordata; class Aves; order Passeriformes; family Pycnonotidae; genus Pycnonotus; species Pycnonotus jocosus. Next base: position 49,353 of record VWYP01001222.1, on the reverse strand, counting down.
TCAAGTCTGCATAGCCATGAAGCTATGCCTTTAATTTAGCAACAAAATGGAAGCAGGTGTATTTCAAACCAATTAGCTACAGTGACTGTAAACCACCAATGGATGTGTTAGCAAACACGTGCCTATTTGTTATGTGTACTAACCACAGGGAAGAGAGCCCTTTCTGCAGAAAAGAACAAGACACTAAAGCATAGGGTAATATGGGAAAGTTGGCTGAAATATGTATCTTTTGCCAAAGACTCAGATGTTTTTTTCAGGCAAGAACCACAAGAGACGAGCCACATACCTTGCAGAAGCTGTAGGAAGAGGGTTTATGGCAGTAATTTACCGCCAGATCTACCACTCTATTTTTAAGTTGGGACTGAGCTGGTCACAGAGTAATTTATCAGTGCCCGTCTCAGTAGTTCCTTCTATACCACCAAGGAGCAGTATCCAGGACTCAGACTATGACCACAATTCAGATTACTTGGCAAATCTTGCAACAGTCCAGCTCAGCTGTGAGTCTTGTGGCAAAATCTTCGTCTAGTCTTAGCTCTTTTACTGTTTGTGAGTCAGGAGAGACTCAAAAATCACACTCTCATCACTGCTGCAATACATAATATCATAAATTCACCTTTCACATACCTATCATAAATTCAGACTTTTAAGATTTAAGCGCTTTCCATTGCCTTGCTACATACCAAGACATGTCTAGCTAAAACTAGCAAAGCAGGCTTTACTGCTGCATGAAAATTTGGTGTGGTCAGCTTCCAGAGAAACCTGTTACTCCTATCCTCTTAAAGTACATTATGTTCAGGCATTTTCAGAGTAGAAAACTGATTCCTGGGCACCAGGACAATCATGCCTGGGGAACAGAATGTCATACAATTTGATAGTCATAATGAAATTAGTTATTTTGCTTTATCATTTTAAAATTAAAAACACAGAAAATATGTATTTCCTTTGTCCAACTATCAACAAAAGCCCTTACTGGTTTCAGAGACAGATTAAGAGACAATAAGAAAATCTTTTTTTATTTTGTGTTTTCTTCAGATCAACAGTAAGAGCTATTTCTCTATATTATCCACTTAATAAACTCATGAAGCTCACCAGTCCAGCCTTTCAGCTTACACTGAAGAGAACGTGACTGGGAAAACCTCTATTCTTTTAGTCTTAAACTTTCCAAAGGAATGTACTTCTTTTAGATTTAATCTTCCTTGTCCTTTAGTCTCCCTCTGGCCTCTAGACATCACTATAAGTAATAAATTCTGGTTTTTTAGCAGGATACTCCCTCTGCTCCTTTTCTTGTTTTACATTAAAATTCCCTTTAGTATCTATACAATTTTTTGCATTAATTTTTTGTCTAAATGAAATTGTTCTGAGTTAATGCTAGATTTGCTGTCAAGAAGAAAATGAAAGAGTGTTTTCATTAAAACTTCAAATTCAGAAACTCTAATTGCCTTTTCCTTTCTTTGTAAATCTAAATATAAACCAGGGAGGAAAGGCCAAGAATGACAGTGACAAGAAAAAAATTTGCAATGATAAAAAGCCTGAAAACAGTTCTGACAGCTAAAACATGAAACAAACTTGTTGATAGATATTCTTTCTGCACAGTATGCTTTAGCTATTGCATTTTCTCTGCTCTACACTGAGAGTGTAAAAATAGATTTAAAAAGTAGTCCATCATTTGGTAATGGTGCTAGGATAAAAATACCCAAAATAATACAATTGTTTTGCTTGATATGAAAATTAATACTTTTTAAAAAGTTATCTCCCTTTGATGTTTGATGAGAAAAGACTTTCAGATCATCCCACCTTAACCAATCCCACCTCATACTTTCAACCAGAAATTAGGACAAGAATTTTTCAAGTTAACCTAGCATTTGGCTACTTCCTGGCTACTTCCTTTCTTGAACTTGGAACCATCTGGGGTCATAGCATGACATCCAAGTATTTCTAAAATTTTCTGTGCTGCTGTTATCTAGATCCTCTGACCAACACAACACACTTTGCAGACAGTGATGTAGATAAAGGACAGGAAAATACCTATTACCCTGAAAGCAGTATAATCTATAGCACTTGCTGTCATTTCTATCATACTTAATGAGTCAAATTGGTTTAGAATGATGATACTTAAGGGAAAAGTCTCTACTTGAGCTAAATGATGTTTTGGCATTTGTAAAGTGATAAGGATTGGAAGGTATCTGCCTTTAAGGACTGGAAGGTATTTGTACATGACTCTGTGTGTATCTGTGTATATGTGCGCTCAAGTCTACTCTCTAGTAGTGTTTTTCTAGCAAATTCACGAAATAAGGTTCAAATGTTTTCCAAATCTGATAGCTTCAATGAAAACCAAGATACACACTACAGAACAGTTACCATAAAACTGAATTCTAGTGCTTTCTAAGTAGGAAGAGGTAAATAATCGTATCCCACTATACCCATTACTGACATTACTGTTGTCAGGATCAGTACAAATGTTCTTTATACATTAAAACAGTAAAATTTATGCTATTCATAGTCAGTTCAGTTTAACAATTAATGTAAAATATAACATCAGGAAGCATGGACATGTAGGTTTTAGTGTGAGTTACCAGCTACAGTATGAGTTTCTGAAAAAAGAGGACCCTTCCTCTGCTTTGCCTTGCTAAGCTCATTTATTCTATCCCTTCTTGTAGCAAAGGGTGCTTATTTATATCACAGCTTTCTCATCTTCCCCTCACTGTACCAAATTTTAGTCAGAAGTGAAGTTAACAATACATCCTAAAGCAATTAACCTAGGTGCAAATACATTTACTGATCTCTAGTTTTGTGGTCATGCTACCTACATTTCATTCTAACTAATGTGTAAGAGCTTAAAAAAATCTTAGAGAATATAAATAAAACAACAATGAAGAGGACTGTAACTAATATGTTAGTAAGAACTAAGATTAGAAAGAAAACAAATTATTGAATTTGTATTAGATGACTTGTGACTAGACATAAAAAGGAAATATCTGAACTCTGCTAAGGCTTATTCCTCACATTAAGTGATCATTAAGTTCAAAACTGAATCAAGACCAACCAATTCATCTTCAACAGATTATATAATTAGCTCTGAAGTAAAAAATGAAGGAAATTCTACATTCTCTACAACCAAACCATTTCCCTGTTCCTCTATTCTTTCATTTAAAAGACCTGTATATTTTTTGTTGATTAGTTGGTGTGAGGTGCTTTGTGGGGCTTTGGGGGAATTTTTTTTGGTGGTTGGGGTTGTCTTTTTTTGTTTAGATGTTATTTTTGGTTTGGGGTTTTTAACTAACAGATAGCATCCCTTGTTTTTCAACAGGTTGTTTCTCAGGGCCTCAAGACTGATATGAAATCCTCCTTGATTTTTCCTCCAAGCTATGCAGTACCAGCTTCTCTGTTCCTCAGAAGCAATTCTTCTGGATTCATGGATGTAGATTCTATCCAGTTGTTTACTGAACAGTAGAATGCCAAACAGGACTAAACTCTTTGAAGAGGACCTTGCCAGTGGAATAGGTGAGAAGATCAGCAGGGTCTACTCCTGTTTACACATCTAGCTTCATATTTGACTTTCTTGTTTCACATGATGTTCTTGACCTTTGATCAAAATGCTTCCTAAATCTTTTTCTGGGGATACCTTTAAGTATTACTTATGATTTCTTAGAGGTTTGAAAATCGACCCCTAGAAGTCAATTTTTTTTGTTTTGTTTTGCTGTTGTCCTTCCCTATAACTTTGGAGCAGGGGATGTTTTCATTTGAAATCATTTTAAGATTTCTTTTCACCTCCACATTCTCAGTTCTTTCCCACTGATCAGCAACCCCTTCTCACACTACTTTTTCAACACTGTCTCATCCTTACAATCTGTATGTCTTTTGTACAATCTTGATATTTTCTCTTTTTTTTCTCCCTAATGGATGTCAGTCTCTGGGGTTAAAAATCTTTTGAAGTTAAAAAAACAAGAGGATTCCAAATATTCCAAAATGTTGTCACTAGGCCCTATACATTAGATGATTCCTTTTCTTTATCAAAAGCCTAATCTGTTTAACTTTTTTGGTTTGGTGGTCAACACAGGTTATTTTCCCTTTCTTCAATATCCATTAAATATAAATAATAATTTATTTTGAATCTCAAAGCAGTTATATAGCTTTCAGACGCATCCATTTCTGCCTGGATATTGAGGTTTTTTCTTAATTCTATTTTTGTGAGATAATTTTTACCACAGATAATTTCATGTCTTTCATAGAATGTATGTTGATTTTTACCACTCTTACTTCTGGAATTTACATTATCTATTCCAAATTTTTAAGCATTTCTATCTATACTTCTTAAACTTCCTTACAAATCCATATTTATGTACTTTCTGAACCTTGAGCAAAGCCACATGATTATAACACAATTCAAATACAAAGTCCTATACATATTGATGATAATTTTCCATAGCTAGAATGATGGCTTATTATGTTTGTGTCTTGGTGTGCTGAATTTAATGCTGTCAGACACTGTGAAATTTAAACTCATCATTAGCCACAATGAGGATAGGAATTTAAATTCACAATGTAGGCTGAAAGCTGCAGGCCATATTTTTTTGGTTGAAATAATTTTTTTTCTGGAGTTGCTTCCTGTGTGCAAAATTATTCCTAGCTTATAGGAGTCTGCTATGAGTAAGATTTGAAATGTATTGCAGAGCAGACGTTACTGGAATCTATGTTTTTCAGAGCTTTGCCTGCATACCTGCTTTATAAACAGATCCAAGGAAAACAATGAAGTCCAAGATGTTACCGGTGGCAAGCTAACCTTTCCTCTGAGTAAGGCTTTGTATCACTGTGACTGCCATGGACTCAAACAGTACCTTCATGAAAGGCTTTCTGCTACTTTCCACCTAAATTTAGAGTCAATTCATGTAAGTTTGTAAAGTATGATGTATGTCATGACAAACGCTTATATAATCTCAGCATGCAGTTTATGGTTACTAAATACATTAGTGTGTGCTTAAAGTTGGTATAAAAGTTTGCTTAAGGTTGGATAAAAAATAAACCCTGCCTCCACACACTTTGTAGAGGTTTCTAATATAATTCAGAGAGAATGAAGTGCAGTTCTGACATGTCTTACAGTAAGTGGTATATCAGCATATTCTTAGCAAAAAGTCAGATGCCTACAATATCTCCTGAAAATGTAACAGTGTTTCTCCTATTCTGAAAGTTTTACAAATTGAAATCCAAATTACTTCATCTTCTATGACCCAATGAGAATACTGCTCCAGGACAAAGCAAAATATTTTTGGCCTGTAGTGTCACCATTATAACATGAGTATTTGGAACCAAATGCTCTTTTTTATTGAACTGAAATCCTAAAGTGTTCTGCGGCCTGACCCTTATCTCCGACAACAGATTTCTTTTTTTCCAGATATAAATAAACCACAAAAAAGGAAACCACAATAAAGTTCTTTAAGGCAAAAAAAACCCCCTAAAATAGGAATGTTACAGCTCTTTTATGATTCACCTCTCCCTCCTGTGAGTAGTTATATTTTAAAAATAGACATGGGTCTGGCTGTTGCAATTTAAATGTGCATTTTCAAAACTACAAAGCCTGAGGGCATGTGTCAGACTTAGCTCAGGTTTAACAGTTAGAATGTTGCTACAAAATCTGATTCCAGTTAATACCTGGTTCCTGCATCAAAACCTTCTGAATGTTTAGTGTGCATTTTCCAAAGAAGCTGTTTTGGTTTGATTTAAGAGCTATCTTACTAAGTGGGGCAACTTTCCACTGAGCTTTGACCCTTCCCTAGCTCATGTGGATTTGCCTGGCATCATGTAATTCAGATATCTCAAACTAGAACTATTTAAAATTGCATCTGTAGACTTTACATAGTCCTTCAACAGGAAATGTAGAGTATGACTAGAAATATGATGCAGACATTGGCAGTTTTTCCTAGAAGTATTAATTCTTATATTGGCCATAAATACCCAATAATTTAATCTTGGTGTTAAAGGTTTAACCTGAAAATCAGATTCACTTGGTAAATTGTAACCAGCCTCTGACTGATGCTATTCTGTACCAGAGCAGTGAAAATGGTCTCCACTAACCTTGAAAAACTGCTGCCTGCATTCTGCAAAGGAACAGCTCAGACAAGAACAGAATCAGCTTAAAAAAAAAACAACAAAAAAACCCCTATGTAATAGAATTAAATAGATTTAAACAGCCCAGAAGGAGAGGAAAGGATTAAAATCTGTCTTCTCTTGTAACTGATGCTATCACGAAAAAAAAGGAAATAAAAAGTCAATCATTTAAGGAGAGTTATTCAGAAAATATGGATTATAGAAAGGTTGACTCTCTAGGTAGGAGATATTTTCTTCTACCTCTATTTTAAAAGAGTGTTGTTTAGCTGTTTGGGATTTTTTTCTTTTCTTCTGCCTGACTACATGCTGGCTTCTTCTATATCTCAGTCTGCAGAACAGCCTAGATGAGTAATTTTCACTGAAATGGCTGTAGAGGAACACATTTTCCCGCTCTGACAGAGCTGTTTGCACATTTGTCTGCTTTTTGGTTTATTTCCTTTCCAGAAAAAATTTCTTTTACCAAGACTTATTTCACTTTACATATGTTTCTGAGACCAATTCTTCTTTTCTTTCTTTAAGTGCCAAAAATGAGAATCTGTCTTTTGCCAACAAACTCTTATTATCCCTAGGTTAATATATTCCTCCAACAGTACACAGTCACCTGCAGGCTGGTGTAAGTACACTCTGCTAGGAATCTGAGCTGGCTGGATGTATTCTACCCTTAAATAGAAGATATAAATATATTTAAGTAATGTCCTGGATAGGAAATGTATTTATTTATTGATTTATTTATTTATTATCACCATTTGTAGCCTTGTCCATAAAGATTTCAGTTCACAGACAGGCTGGAGTCAGATATATATATGTGATTGTAATCAGCGCTGTAGTTGTACCTCCAGAGTCATGTCTTGACAGGTTGTTTTATCAATTGGTTAGACTACCACAAAATATATTTCAGTCAGAGCAGCCTTAAAGGCAAGAATAGACATTAATTGCTTTCTTGAGACCTAAATAAGCTTATCAGAAACCTTATTCATCACTGGAGTACATCTTAATGTACTCATTAGTCAGGAAACACAGAAATCCCATATATGTGATGCATTTCTTTTTCTGACAGATGATGATAAAAGAATTTGCGTTCATTCAGTGTTGAGAGTACCAAGAATTTACCATATCTACTTAAAGGATTAAATTTTAGTACAACGTCAAATACAGTAGTTTTACTGTGGTCAGCTAATTTGGCTCCATAAGTTACCTTAAAATGATTAAATGCTGTCCTTCATTTTATGCCACTTCACTCTCCAAATTCCATCTGTCCTGAATGACAATCCATCCACTAAACGCAGCAAATCCAAGATCTTCTTTCCCATTCATACTGAAATTCCTGTTCAGTCTCTCAATGTACTAGATATAAGTCTACTGTAATAACCACATACATCAAATAGTAAGTTATTTTTCTACATTTCAGTACTTGTTATAAATATTTTATTTCTACTTCTCCAACCTAATTTACAATTCACATATATTTCTTCATAATTCTGTCATATTTCCTTTTTATAGCCATAAGCCATATTTCTATTTTATAATTTTCTTTTAACTACCTTGGAAGACCTTTCTATATTTCAATTACCTGCAGACTCCCAGTCCTACAGCATAATCTTAAAATCAAAACTGAAGTATTGATGCACTCCTCTGCATATTAATTCTGATTATTATTAGAATACTATCAGAATATAAATATGCTGGAACCTTCTGAAGCTTCCTTGACACATCAAGGCTCTCATCTTTTATCTAGTGAAGTCAATGACTGATCAAAAGCCAGACTGAATCCACTGTAAGCATATACTTTAGTGTGATGAAAAAGATACTTGCAGCCCTTCACATATTTTTTCCTGACACTGTTTTGGTGTCAAAGTGGATTTGACCTATATACATCCTACTATTAGTGTGAGAAAGTTACCAAAGTATGTCCATTTTTCTACATGATTGTCCTATCTGGCAAGGAAGAAGGGTCTTAGGAAGTCATAATGATCTGCAAATTTTTTATGCCTCTTTCATTTCTCCTAGTACTGCTAGCAACAACATGCAAACCTTTGTACAACTGCAATACCCCTGGTGAGAATTTTATGTCTGAAATATGGGAAAAAAGTGATCTTCAACCAGTTAGATCAGATCATACAATACAGATGTGGAACTTCATGTATCTGAAAAATGTGTGTTTCCAAAAAAGCTGAAGTCTAGAGAACTAAAATATTGGTAAAACTATAACTGATAAGATTCTAAGTAGCTCCTTATTTCATTTTAGAGAAAAAGTATTACTGTTGACATGTTAATTACCATAATAAAAAAATTCAGTTCTATCCAGAAAGGACTTCAGGCCCTGTGCTAAAACAGACTATACCACCCAGATATGCAGCAGTAAGAAAGAAAATAATCCAGCAATTAAGAAAGTAATAGGAAACAAGATTAATTTGATTTCCTTAAAGGTAAGCAATATTTTCCAAACAATTTAGACTAGGTTATTTAGAAAAAAATATATAGCTGATTTACTACATCTAGAAAACATAATTGGATTTGACTGCAGAACAGCAATGGCTTCTGATTGACAACCTATCTAATTTAATTTGCAAATCTATTTTTGCTTTGCCTTTTTTAAGCATGATTAATAAACATTAAAATCCACATGTGCAAGTATAACTTATATAGAAGCTATGTAAACCTGGAACAAAACAAATTATACTATAGCTTTTATGGGTCTTAAAAGAATGATCAGAGATAAAATCATGTTTAAACAAAGAATGTTATAGACAAGTGAAGGAATTATATAAATCAAAAGAATACGTAGAAGACAACATGAGAGTTAAATTACTGTCTCTTCTCCTTCACAATCATAGAGAAAGAAATATCCTTTTCAAAAAGCAAAATGTTTGTAAAATTTGGATAGAAATGTATGTTGAATGGGAAAAAAAATTTCTGATCATGTGCATTTAGCCTTAACTAAGAAAGCCATCTCAGAAGACAAAGCAGAAAAAAACCTCATTTACATTGTCAAAAAAAGTAGTTGTAGTTTGACTAAAACTAGGTGAATTCCAGGTTCCTTCATCCTTCTTATACACCCTTCTTAACTGCTAACTACAGATTTGCTTTAAGAAAAAAGAAAAAAAAAACAAACCAAAACCAACCCAAACCTATACTAACAGAGCCATCCAGTGAAGGTTTTTATATAACTTTATTTCACAACATTGTGTCATAGAAATGTACGCTGACCTAAGGGATTCTTAATCTTTCCCAAAAGTGCTCTGGCAGGATAAAGCTGCCTCATGAAATGTGCTTGTACTCTCAGGTACAAGGCTGATCAGTACAGTTCTGCTACAAGAGTACCTTACAGAGATCAGATTCCAGTTAAAAGAAAAATGAAATTAAAGCAAAGGGAAGAAAATTTTGAATTAAGGTTTAAATAAGAGAAGTAAAAGTCAAACAGATACTCTTGTTCTGTAGCTGCAGAGAGATGGAAGAAGACTCTGTGATGCTATAGACGCTGTCCATTACAACAGCAGGGTGAATATAAAAAAATGGAGAAAGGTTTAACCGTGTGCAGAAAGGAACCTGTGAGCCCACCAGAAAATGAGCTTCTTGTTACCACTTGTTCCCTCAGTTCTTTAACAATATGTTCACTTCATCAAGCCTTTCTCTTTCCTCCCTCCAAAGCTCTATGATATGTGTGAAACTTGGTGGCAGCAAGCAACTCTGTGCAAAAGGACAATAGACAGCTGTAATTTAACAGCTCTCTCTAACAACACAAAATTTGAGTCCTTTTTCTTCTTCCCTTGAGTAGTAAAGTGGCAAAGAGCTAATGCAGTTAAAAGAAAAACTAGCAATGTAAGGAAGAATAAGAAGTTTAAACTAAACCAGCCCAGCCAACTGAGAGGCTCTTAATATACAAATACGTAACTGCAATGTCTCTAAACCAGAAAGTATTACTTCTGATTCTATATTTTTCTTATCTGGGAAATAAACTGATATCTGGATTACCCCATTTCTACTATACCTTTATTCCTGGAATAGGCTGCCTATATAAAAATTTACAGATAAAAATGTTACCAAAACATATCAGCAAGTACCTGTCAACTTAATCTTTCAAGTTTTTATTAATCAAGAATTTCTTAGACTGACTTGTGAGAGATTGCATTTAAAAGCATCAAAAAGAGTTCTTCTGAATGTAGGAAAAATATTGTATAAAAAATCCCACATTGTCATGGTAGTTTACAAATGCCCATGGGCATACTTTGAAAATTAATTACCAAAATAAATCATTCATTGGACACATTCACAGTGAAGTGTTTCCAAACAGACACTATTGATTGCTACAGAAGAAAATAAAATCATTTCATTGTATTACCACTGTACAAATACCATTGTATTTATGTATTAAATAAATACATGTGAGAGCTTTACCTCCAAAGAAGCACATCCTGTTTTCCCTTTTTTATATTCAACTTTTGTTTTATTTCTTCTTCCATAATTCCTTTCCTATATTCACCCCAAGGCACCATGATAATAAAAACACAAGCTTGGGAAAAATAAGCTAAAGAAAAAAATTCTGGTTGATGTTTGACATTATGATTTCCTGCCAGATTTCATCAGTCATATCATGCCATGTGGAGTCTGATTGATGCTGCTCACAGGGACTCATCACCTTTCATGTGTTTGCTAAAGAATTTAAAGGTATCACACAATCATTGGATAAAATCAATTCTTATGGTGCCAAATATTTGATTAAAAAATAATGATCATGACATCAAAAACTTGTGATAGTATTTCTCAGTGGCGTGGAATCTAATTCTTAGCACCATTTGTAACATGTTTTATTTTTTAACTTATGACAGATGCCTTGACATCTTTGACGTCCTGTGCCAATTGTACATTTAAGATTAGTTTTCTCAGCCTGTAGTATTATGACCAAGTTTGAGCCTTAGCAGGACCCAGCATGATTCTTTTTTTCCATGTTTTGCTTGATGGGGCCCTGCTTTCCTGCAGATTGCTGAACACCTCACTGCCCATGGAAAACAGTGAATTAATTCCTTGTTTTGCTTTGTTTGCATGTGACTTTTGGTTTACCTGATGAACTGTCTTTATCTCCTCTCTTGAGGGTTTTTTTATTTTCACCCTTCCAATTCTCTCCCCTACCCACACTGGTGGAGGAATGAGTGAGTGGTTGTGTAAGGCTAAGTTGCTGGCTGTGCTGAAACCATAACAACAACCTTTATTTCATTATAAATTAATATAGCGAAGTCAAGGCAGAGTTTTTCAGCTGAGTCTCATGAAATCTTAATTCATATGGAAATTAGACTTGATACCTTGTGTACAGAAAAAACAAAGGTCACCATATATAATATTTTTTATAATTTTGAAGAAGCATTACCTAAACAAATGGCACACATACCACAAAACAATGCTTAATGGTAACATATAAAAACCAAAACACAGTGGTAAGAGTGATTTTTTACCACAGTTGATCCTGTAGAGTTTGAATTCAAATCTACCTTTAGAGGAATTGATATTTAGATTATGTACTATGTTTTGGTTGGTCAAACAATCACTGATAATGAGAAGATGTTTTCTTCTCTAGTGAATTAAAATTTTGTAGAAGATTGATAGTTCAATTACTACTAAAGGTATTACAAATATATATGTTTACATCTATTTAGAATCATTATTATTACCATACCTGTTACTTTCAGTCTGTCGGCTCCAATGACAATCTCATCTTCATCTGCAGAAAACAACACTTTCCCACCATCACTTGCTCTCACTTCAAACCTCTTACACTGAGCTTCCACAGCATCAGCTCCTGAAATCAAAAAAGAGATCATTACATCTAAGATATTATGTAAGAATTAATCATCAGCACAAATGGAATATCCAAAGCACATCAAATCCATGATGTTTTACTAAAATTAATGTCTTCCTGTAAGCCCAATAGATAATTTGTATTATAAAATACTGTTAAAATAGTTTACACAAATAACTGTGAAAAACATCTATTTCAGCATTATGTGGAAATCACCACTAAAATTCAGAAGGTGCTTAAACACTAAGATCTTGAAATGCCAATTCAGACAGAGCTTTCTAGGGTTTGTCCAGTTTAAACTGCAGTTTCTTGCCAATGAAAAAATAAAGATAACACATGACCCTATTCCATCAAGACACACAAACCAAGACAGCAGAAAATGATATTTTTCATTCAGTTCTACTGCAAACTTAGACAATAGAATAACAAAAAAAATCACAACAAAACACCAAAAAAACCCCAAAATCATGAACTAAGATATCAAAATTTATGTCATATTTTATGAAACAATATTCCCAAATGTCTCAAAGCTCAAAAACCCTAAAATAATTCTGAAATTGGACAGATATATGGAATTGATCTAACTGCAATCCAATCAATTTGGATTGGATCAAACTGAAATGCAATAGATCAAACAGAAGAAAGTTTGTAGGTATTGAGACTTTTAAATTTTCTATGCTTTTCAATTACAGGTCTTATTCTTACTCTTCAGTGTTTTGCATACTAAATTTTTCTGAAAATTTTATTTCATTAATAAGTGAAAGTAAACAACATTTCTGAAAATGATAGTGAAAAGCAATTAAGTGCCTATGGCACAACAAGATATAAAGGAAGATACATTATTTCAGGGAATAATAATCTGAAATTTTATCTGTGATTCCTAATTAGACTTGTAATGGATTCTTGCAATAAATCTATAAGCTTAAAAATTATGTGGAGGGCATTATGGACAAAGAAATTTATATATGTTATTTCAGTTTAATGATCTGTTTTAAAAGCTTGTAAAAAACTCCTACCTCCATAATATGCAAGTTTTTAGTTTAATATGCAAATGCATAGAATCAAAATATGTAATAAGGAATATAAAAACTGTGATAATGAATTTTCAAGGAACTGCTTTAGTAGCTCAGTTTGCAGAATCAGCTGTGTAATCAAAACAATTCCTCTTACTTTCAGATGAACTTATGTTTGTACTGTAAAAAAATTCTGGCTGTATTTGATTCACAAAAGAAAAATGAAAAAGAATTATCAAAATACTTGTGATGATGCATTTTGTTGAATTTAGACATGTTTATTCTGTAAATGTGTAAAATGGTGCTTTCTCCCTGCCTACCCTTGCTGAAGTTGTTTGGTTTTTGTTTTTTTTTTTTTAATGTGCTAATCAGGTAGTTGGTTTTGTTTTGAAAAAATACAAAATCTTTCTAAAAACAGACAGGGGCAGATTTTACATTTCAGATGCAGATGTTTGGGGATGCCCTTGTCCTGCAACCATACTTATGGTTCAGGAAACAAAAGGAAAATGACAAATAACTTAATACTAAATAGTTTAATCTTTATTTAAGAGCTGATGATAGCTTAGCCACCTAAAACTAAGTGGCATTATAAGTACTGTGATGTTACTAATTTACACCCATTAAAGTTGTTAGCTCTGTAAGGAAAAGAAATTAACAGAAAATGTGTCAGAAATCAAAAAGAGAAAAGACCTGCCACATTCTTACTCATTATATATCACTGTAAGTGACAGCTCATGTTTCAATAACAGCTTTTTAAAACTTGTGGTGCATTTAGGATAATATAGGTTTTCATGAAGACTGACTTAAATAACAATGATCTGGAACTTTGACTAAGGATGCTTATATTTTAGATGTTACTTGTGCTGCTTCAGAATCACATTGTATAAAAATACACCTAAAATTCAGCTAGCCCAAAATATCATTAGGAGAAGTAAGCAAATTTTAATGCTAAAATAAATGGGCTTTTGCTTCATATTTCACACAGGACTTAATAGTGTATTACTTGTTATTCCTTATTGCTGAAAGGGTAGTTAGTGTGTTCAAGGCACTTGAGAGATTATTAAAAAACATAATACATGTTTAATCTGTCTCTTTGACATGAAACCAGGTTGTGAATGTTATAAAACTGGTTTCAAAAAGTTAAACTGCCTACAGAGTAATCAGTGCTATCAAAATAGAATTCTGTTTCATTACATTTTCATTTCCCAGTTGAAATAGGAGCAAGCAGTTGCATTTGCAATGTATTAGGGTATTATCTTCTTAGCTGTAAAGCAAATTGCTGTGTTCCAAAAACTCTACAAACATACACATCTCATAAAATGTCTGAATCTTTAATAGTACTACTAATAAAAACAGTGCAAGTCTAAGAATGTTATGCATGACCAAAGGAAATACTTTGAAATTCTAATCTCAGACTTGTAGAGCCATCACTATTTTCTGCAAATCATAATTTGCTTGAATAATGCATACTTCAGTAGTCCAAGGAATCATGGATGAAAATCTATCTTTTAAATTCTGTTTGCAAAGGTAATTTCTGTCAAACACATGGCTATCAGAAAAGCTACTTCTTATGTATTGCTATTCTATTTCATACCTGACATGGAGTTGGCTCCATAACAGCCTTAATCTGCTTCCAGAGATGTCCACGACAAACTCTTCTCATCTTGTGTTCAGGAAAACTATTGACTTGTAAATTCAGTTGTATAATTCTCAATAAAATTATTACGTCTCTGTGAAATTTCTTTCATTTAAAGTATATAGATGAAAAATATATGTATCATATTTATATATACATGGCATGTAATGATGGTTTATAACACATGCTTGTTACACAGCAGTTGTAGAATTGAAACTATCATTAAATCAGCTACATTTAAAATGGTACAAAGCGTAAAATTGTTCATTTTAACTGTAGTGAAGATGCATTAAATGAAAATGTTGGGCAGTACACACAGTAAAAATACAGAAAATTATGGTTCCATAATTCAGATTAACAGTAATAGAGATTAAATTTTAAAATAAAAATTATCTATTTTGAATTTGTAGAGTTTGACTTCCTAATTAAGTAATATAATAATAATAAGAAGAAGGTGGCATGTTCTAACATTTTGCATTTTAAAGTCAATGATTACTTACAGTACTTCATTGTTATTCAGAAATATTTATTAGAACCACCATTTGCTGTGATAACGAATAGTAACAAGAACTCTCCTGTCTTATTGGTTTAGACATGATTACAAACACTAGCAGTTGTGTCTGTTAGTTGTCAATCCACTTTCCATATTCACCTGGTACGCAACAAATTCAGACACAGAAAAAGATAAAAAATCAACACCCTGAAGTTAAATATAGAGATTAGAATCCAAATGGAATTACCACAAATTGATCCTTGTAAATAGGAAACATAATAAAGTTCAATATACTTTCTTCCAGTTCTTCTATGAAAAATGGGATATTTAAACATTTATTAAATGCAGAGTTTTATGCAGAGTCTGGATGACAAAGTTACTTTTATTAGAATGTGTTGATGCTTCTGAGATTGGAGATTAAAGAGATAAAACATTTTTAATAAAGATTCAACACTCATCTGGGTCTAAGCTCAATTTTTGAGAAGTATACACATAGATAATTTTTTTTAATATTCATAGGAATGTTAGAATTATGGTACTTTGGCTAGCAGAGATCTTAAAAAAAATTCAGTGAATGCAAGAGCAATTGTGCAAATGAAGGATTCATCACAGCTTAACAGAAGTATTGAGGAATTTGGAAAAGAAATAGAGAATTTTCAGCATAGAGCATAACATCTACCCAAAGACTCACAACAATCAGAAAATACTCTGTGTTCTGTTTGTTGAGGAAGGGAAGGGACTATCTTCATTATATTTAAAAAGTGTAAAAGTAGAAGGTAAAAGACCCCTTAGCTTGCTCTGTCAATAGCTGGTGGCCATGCCGTAGAGATGTCAGAAACTACTGTTTCTAGAAGAGAACCTTGATCTTCAAGTTTTCCTATTCTGAATTATTATCTACTCAGACAAGGGAAGCTAGAGCAAATGCTAGGTGAGAAGAAACACACACACATTTGTTACCTTTTTTGAAAGTGAATAACAGCTGTCAACATAAATTATTAGCATAGGAATAAGCCATACATTATTATAAGAGGAAACTCAGTAGAAGCATCTGAATCAAGCAGGACATTGCCTTCATCATGACATACAGACCCAGTAATATCCATGAAAGATCAGCAATACTACAGGTTTAGGACTTTGTCAAATGAAATCTGACTGAAAAAGTTCTGTCCTCCCAGGCAGATTTTACTTCTCGGAGCTTTGTAGAATCATAGGATCGTTATGGTTGCAAAAGGCCTCTAAGATCAAGTCCAACAATAACCCAGCACTGTCAAGTCCACCATTGGTATGGTATATCAGTGTCATTGAAAAATACATCTGTCTGTTACCTCTGCAAGATATAGAACACATCCTTCCTGCAGTCTGTCTTCCTGGTGCATCTTGACCGTGAGCCTCAGCTGTGGTGGAAGCAGCACACAAGCTGCAGCAAACACTCTCCACGCTACTTCTATATGAGGCCACAACAACTCAAAGAAATTCGGTGCTTTTCTGCCTACTATGCTTAACATATGGCGACTTCATGAGACTCAGAAATTATATGGCTGAACAGACCTTTGGTCTGATCAGAGACAGCTGTTCATAATTTCATCAGCTGTGAGCAATACACATGGGTGAATGAAAGCAAACTGTGATTCTTTGCTTCTTGAAGGTTGTTTGAGCTTTAAGTCAACACATTTATTTTGGGCTTTTTTTTGTTTGTTTGTTTTGTTTTGGGGGGGGGGTTTGTAATTTTGTAATGGTATAAAGGATGTGCATTGTCTGTAATTTTACCTATAATATCTTAATTGCTTACATAGGTCTTTAGATAAGCAAGCCAAACAAGACCAGAAGATATGTCAGGCACCAAAATTTATCTGTAGGACTTCACATTGTATGTTTTCATCTACTTATAATCCCATTGAGTTTAATTTACTCAAAACATGATCTAGATTCTTGAACTGAGGCTTGTAGCAAGTAAAATTACTTTTGTATCAGACTGATTTTTCTCATACTGCTACAGATGTGTTATAAACATGTAAAAATATAATAAACATATATTAGTAATAAATGTACATTGTTTATGTAAATGGATATATTTAAAATTAGATTATTAAATAAAGTATTTAAAGTATAATATAAATAGTAAGTTAAATTATAAATCAACATATACTATTTTTTATTACCAGAGCTATTACATTACCTTTCCTACACATTTTCCTTTATTGTTGAGGAATCTATCTTTAGACATCAATAAATAGTCACAATATGTTAACTTCTTTTTACAGCTGCATTTATCAATATAGCATTCATTGACATTCATTCAAAAGTCCATCTCATGCAACTGTATAATTTGTAACATATTTTGTGCACTACAAAATGTGAATGGGAGTAGAAAACTTATCTGTTTTTCTTACTGATGATGAATACAAAATGATACTGAATCCTAAGAGAATTTTCCAAGTTTTTAGTCTTATCATTAACCCTGTAATTTTTAGCTTTCTGTGACGAGATTAGTTTTTACAACATAATTAATTTACAAAGCTGAACATGTACCTTTTGGAAGCTGAGGCTTACTGAAGCAGTCTGGGCACCATTTTCCATACTAAATTGGTAGGAATATTTTCATTCATTCTCTTAGCTGAGCTAGGCCATAAGGCTATAATTATGCTGTTTGGTCACTATGTTTTCTGAAAATACTGAGCTGTTTCTAAGTAGCTGCACATTCCACTGAAGAGAAATGAGAGTTAAAAATAGACAGAACAACAGAGATAGCTGACTGTACCTGATGAACACCACATTCAAATCAAAGAGCAAGAGCACACAGAAATGGTAAGTGGAGTTAGGAAATGTCTTCATTACATAGATGAAACTCAAAACAGGACTGTTGAATTTCTCCTTGGGAAATATGACATCTTGCAGATGATAAGGCAAATCATTCCTTGCTAAACCTGTTACTATTTATCATTATATATTTCCTTTAGGTCAGACTTTTAGCCAGAATTCTCTATTGAATGTTCTACCAATTTACCAGAAATTCTACTGAAAATTCACTGATGTATAAATCTCTACATCCCTGCTTTATCCTTTTCTTAAACATAAATCTGATGTTTGACTTATTTGCATTTTTGAGGCCTTATCTCTCATCTGCATGCTGTCTAAAATACCTGCGAGTAGTTCAAGGACCTTTATGCATCCTAAGTTATCACTGTGAGGTAAGTGGACTGAAAATGAAATTGGATGAAGTGGAATACATTCATGTAACCCAGTGGTTCCTTACCTTTCCTCTTATACTCATTTATCCTGTGACCTTTTAAAATAACTGTTGTGGATCTTTGTGAAGATTTAAAAAGAATAGCATTTCAGTTTTGTCTTACTGGTAATATTCTCTGAAAACATTAGACAGTTATTCTGAGATATTTTTTCTACCATGCAGGCATTTTGAACCTTTCTTTGTGTTTTATTAATAGAAATTAAAAGCCAGCAAATACTTTTGCTTGTATTCACAGAATCATCCAGGTTAGAAAGATCTCCAAAATCATGGAATCCAACCTTGGACCAATCCTTGTCAATATATTCTCTATGTACTTTTGCTATTAAGAGGCTAGCTTTATATCTTATTTTTTTTTCCCCTAAGTTTATTAAAAAGATACAAATTGCTCTTCCAGATGCTTTTGGCAGCTTCCCATAGGCTTTAAATAAAATCTGTTGTGACTCAAAATATGGTATAATATTACTCATAATGTAGGGAATTAGACCATTATAATGTTTCTGAAAGCAAATCAGACTTTTTTGAGATGAAGAATTGAATTAATAACGCTTTCAAAGAGAAGACCCAAACAGAGGACACAAGCTACCATAGTACTTCGAAGCTCTCAGGAAAAAGAAATGTTAAAAATGCCCTGTTTTACATATTTATAATAATAATTCAATACTGATAGCTACTATATAAGGAAGACTAAAAACATCTAATTTTCACAAACTGGCTATTTCTCCAATCATTTGCTTTAGCTAGAGAGTTCAAATATCCTGAAGCTATCTATGCAAAAGGTCTTAACATTTCATATGATCACACTTTATCTGAGAAAGATTTAGTGAAAGAATGTACAAAATACTAAAGGATACACATGACTCATCCACAAAAAGGCTACCACTGGGTACTACTGGGTAGTAAAACAAAAGAAAAAAATATAGCCTCATGATCAGAAAACGATAATTTTAAACCCTTCTCCTACTTGGCAGATCAATGAAATGCATTTGCAGATTTCTGAGCAGCTAACATCCGCTACGATGATGGCACAAGACAATGAGGGCTTAACCTAGCTCTCAGGATTCCTACATTATTCATTTAGGAAATTACTTGTCTCCTTGCCCTTGACAGTGGGACAAGTGCCAGAAAGCTGCAGAAGCAGGATAAAAGCATATTTGGTCTCTTAGCTTCTGGAAGTCTCTTTTGATTAATGTTCTCAGTGGAGTTCATTGTTGACTTGTAACACATAAGATGCAATTCAATTCACCAATGAAGACATCTACCTCAGCCAGTTACCCTGCTGACACTGAAATTCTGTGTCTTTGTGATCTGAACCACTGCCAGATTGTCTACCTTTGAAATATCCCACTTATGGAGGCTACACTGATACTCTTGGGAAATCTGAAATGTGCTTAACAGAGTGTACGATCCTGCATCTGGAAAGAAATATAACCTGGATGCAGATGGATGTTTGAATTCAGAGACAAGACCTGCAGCATAGGTGGAATTTTTGTCTGGACTAGCTGAAAGCTTTCACACCAGAAGTGTGGCAAGCCAACCAGAATCACTCAACTAGAGAAAAATAAATGTGTTAAATTAGCACCTGGCTGCTGCTACTGCCCCAGAAACAAAATGGGTAGAAATATTTAAGTGTGTGAAAAATTTGAGGTTGCCACAAGTCCAGATACCCTGGCAATATATATGATGAAAGAGCTACTAAACAACTCCTGCAACCAAAATATCTGTACAGAATAAAACAAAAGCAAAATCATGAAGTTTTGCAACCCTAATATTATAATAACTTATTTTAAAGGCAAGGTAGTCCTTAATTTTGATTTGGAAAAAAATGCTCACTGTGTATTATTTTGATCTCTAACTGATGTTAGCAATTCAGTGAATGATAACTATTCCCAGTGACTAATTAATTTCAGATTTATGGAATGTTTTTCTTCACAGGAAGAAATCTAGTCAAATTTTAAAACACTCAGCTAATCATTAATTCAATGCCATCTGTTCATAATTCAGTTACAACTACAATATTTATCACTCTAAGAATAGCCTAAGGAAAAATAAGTTATTTTCAGAGATATACTTATGTATTAAAGAAATTCTTAAAATCCATAATAAATATACCTTTAACAATGCTGTACATGCTTGAGACAAACTACATCAAGCCAGCTCTGCCCATCCATAAATGGCACAATTAAAAATGTCTAGTATATATGGAATTTGAAAATTAATCCTATTCTAAATACAGGTTAAAAAAAAAGGTAATAAACTATTTCAATTATAAATAAACACAAAAAAAGGAGCAGAGTTCTAGCTGCGGTTATTAATTGCTATTTTCCAATATATTTTCAAAGTTACAGTGTTACAGTGAAGATGGTTTTGGAACTATATTTTTTATGGGACTTGGTGAAGTGCAATAAATAGAAATTAAACTTCAGTACTGGTGTATTTAGAAAACAATTGCAAACATAACACTGAGACAAAATTTCTTATAGTTGAAAGAAATGTGAAGGGAAATTCCATAAAAACAAAATATTTTTTAAATTAATTTTTTAATACTAGTCATCTAATTGATATCAACAAGGACTCACTATCAAAAGGTTGACAATCTCATATGGACAAATAATTTTCATGGGCAAACACAAATATTTCCAAGTCTGACTGTTCACTTGCAAGAATCTTTCACAAATAAAACCAGGCTAATTTCCCATAGATGATTCAATAATAAAACTGATAGAACTCAAATTTTTTAAAGGTAACTTAGCTGAAGAAAGAATCTAGAATCTACAGTCAAATTACTTCTCACCCCTAAGTTTGACACATCTCTTTGCTGTTATTTCAAAGACTTTAGGAAGATCAGCATGCTGTTGAATTTCCACCTCCTTACACCTCAGTGCTCTCTGCAACTCTGAAATGAAGGAGAACACCAGAAAGATCTCACTGCTCTTCTACTTCTTTTAAATTATGTTTTTGTATTTAATTAACTTACAATAGCCTTCTCATTTTTTGCCTGTATTTTATATTTCACCCCTTAGAATAATATATTCCTGACAATATTAGTGAGCTGCCTAAACATGAGGGGGAAAAGGGATAAAAATAAAATCCTAATGCCATGTCAGAGGCTTGTTAAAGGTCCAGATGTTATAGGTAATTTAATAATGCTTAGCACCCAGCAGCAGCCTTGTGAATGTCACAACAAATGCACAGCAGCTGCTTCTGAAGTTAAATGAAGTATTAGCTTCAGATAAAGCTAAAGGCAAAGAATTAGAATCATCTTTGGAAGATGCACGCTGCATCCTCCAAACCCACTCCTACACCTCTAAAACCTACTTATATACCTGTAAATAACCCCATTTCTTTGACTCTTGGGATGTCTCTCCTGCAAAATGGAATCACTTCTCTTTCCCTGCTCTGAACATTTGGGCAGTAGTTATGCTGGCCAACAGCATGTGGGTAACAGCAGCAGGACAGATGGCAATGGATTAATGTTTAAACACTAACACTTCTGCACCACCATGAAAACACTAATTACCTGTTCCCACTCATACTCTACTTCCACAGTTAAATCAATCAACTGCTCATAGTTCCAGGTCCTCTGATATGTTATGGGGTCAGGTTGGGTGGGATGGGAAGAGGATAAAATATTTGAGAATTATAACCGACTACCTTTTCCTCCCATTTCTGAAAGCCAATTTTCTAGAAACCTTTTCTAGTGGAAAGGTCTAGGCTGGTATTTAAAATACAATAAGGTAAAATAAAAAGCCTATAGAGCAGCAAAGGGAGCAGAGGACTGCAGTGCCACTCCCAGTAGATAATTAAAATCTACTTCAGTATACATCTAGACTCACCACAGATGCTCTGGGGTCAAAGCTAGCATTGAGATCAAATACTAAGGCAGCGAGCTGAGGCTCATACCAAGCTGACTGGACACCTCTCTGCACAGTCATTGCTGTACTCCTGTCCCCCCTCCATAATCCCTGCCTGGAAAACACTGATTTAGTGGTCCTTTTCATCATTTTCATATCACCTCTAAAGTGACAGTAGGTATAGACCATTTCTTTCATGAGAAAAAGAGACTTGTGGTGGCTTCTTTTTGAAGGCTGCCCTGCAGGAAGCCAGCACTTCACCAGCCCTTAGCATGCCAGGTGTTCCAGCACTACATCAAAAATAAGATACCAGACCTCAAAATTCCCTCCAAATTTAGATCATAGACAAACAAGGAAAGAAAATAAGCTGTATGTATTTTGTCTATGGTACAAAAGGAAAAATATCAGATTATTCACAAAAGTACGAAGTATGTTTTTCTTTTTGTCTGTCAGTTACAGACAGAAAAGATGTTTTCCACTTTAGATCAATACAACTTCAGATACAAACTAACATGAGCTGTTCCTTGTATCTGAGATAGAAATAATCTTCCTGAGCTCAGACTGAGGGAAAGAAAAAGAGAAGTCGGATCAAGACTCAAATAATAAAAACTTTTAGAGTCTGGAGAAGGTAGAAAGAAGAAAGAAAATATACTGAATGCAGAAATAAGGCGAAGACTTCAGCTCTGGAAGTACTGAAATTATTAGGTTTAAGATTCAAAGAAGGTTATGTATGCCACACTACTGAGAATGATAAAACTGAAAGCAAAGAATCATATCCACTGCGGGGACATTTTGGATAAGCTGTTTAATACCAACAATGTATAAGCATTCTCTCTCCCCTGAAATAACCATGCTGATATTCCACAGAATTCAACTACTGTCCTTCTGCTGCTTGCCCTTGTGTTTATTAATAGAGAATTTTTAATTCTTGACGTCTCAACTGATGTGGTATGCTCTTCTATTTCAGGAAGGAGGTATCATGCTAAATAATGGCCATATCTACAAGAAATAGTTACCACTTGGTCCTAATAACTGACAGAGAGAGAGATCTTACTAGTCTATTTTTACAGCAAAGTTTTTATGTAGCAACTCATGTGGCATTGAGGGAGATTTAACGTATTTTACACCAGAGAGTATTTCATATTACACAGCAATGTTGTGTTATGTCTGCACATAACATACAATAAGATCATCAAAATGATATGAAAGGTATTGCTTAATAACTGAAAATATACCTACTTTATCAAATACAATCAGAAGTACTGTGTAAAGCATCTCTCTGTTTCAAAGAGATCTTGTTAACCAAGGACAAACTGGATTGAAAATGGTTCATGTAGTATATTTAATAGTTTTATGAGTTAGTTGTGTAATGGATTTGCAAGAAAGTATTATTTTTCAATCCAGTTAACACAAGGGCTTGTAACAAGGGCATATTTGCCATAGCTGAATTTCAAATGCACATATGAAGATTAGCACAGAAAATGATGCAACAAATTTACAAGTGAAATAGAAACAAAAATTAGAAAGGAGTTGTTTGCCTCTTGATGCTGAATCAAAACAAACAAACCCTGATGCTTTCTATTATTTGTAAATTACTTAAACAGAGAATTACAAGAGAAATATGGATGAATTTCAAATAAATTATGATGTTAATTTTTTCAGGATTAGTTTGGCAGACCCATCAAAGTGCTGGCAAAGAGGTGAAAGTTGGAACCAGAGCTTCACATTGTCCTAATACGACAGTTCAGGATAATTAATTAATGGGAGTGGGTTCTCATGATGGTTTAGCCAAAGTCATCAACAGGATATATTAGGTGAACTCCTATCACAAAACCTGTTATAGCACAGATGGTTTGTAAAAAGACTTTTCCATGGACTAGACAGACAGAAATGGAGGCAACATCACATTGCACTGTAAATTATGAGGAGGGATGAGACTCAGAGTCCAGGACATTTCAACTGCTATGAGCAACATGGCTCACTGTCTGACTGCCTCTTGGCTCATCTCATGTCCTTTGCCAGGAGGAGACATAAAGGCATATGGCCTTCCAGGCACCACTCCATTCCTTCTGCGGTGAGTCCTGAAGCTGAAAGAAACCCTTTCACCCCACAGTTCAGTACAAGGTAAACTAACCAGTATAAAAAAGAGCAACTTATCTTCTGTTTACCTCCATTTAAAAGATCTGACAATGGATTTGTACTACAAACTAGCACACAAGTTGTATTTTCACTTCCTGGAAATCTGCTTATATTCCTACATTTGTGAAGAGTGCCATAAAAGTTTAAGAAACGTGCTTTAAAATTAGTACTCCCAGACTATATAAGATTTTGCTGTGTAAATTATCCAAATATTCTCTGAATGACAATTACCTAATGTAAAGGTAACAAGGAAAACATCAGACAACCAAGTGATTGCCAACAGAAAATTCCATTTAAGGTGCAAAAAACCCCTGGAAATGTGTAAGCAATGTAAGTAATTTAGCCCAGAAATTACAGATTCTGCGATAATTTATTTTTGTATTAGAAAATTAAGAGGAAGTGAAAAAACCATTACTTGAAAACCTTCACTACAATGAGAATAGCTTGATAAATGACAAAATATCCCAAAAGAAAATTTTGAGCTATTACATATTTAGTCTGAATTTCAATGTGAAGTACTCCTCTTTGTATACAACTGCAAAAACTGGAGTACTAATTCATCTAGGTATGGTAAAATGAATTGCCTACATTTCTTATTTGTGTACATTAAAGTGGTATTAGGAACCAAAATTTGCGTTTACTCAGTCTGCATTTCAGTTAAGGAATAGAAATTGAGAGAATGCTGAGAAACGGATAACTCATTTATCTGGCTTCATTTCGCCATTTTCTTAGCAATAATAATTATCCTACTCTACCACAGTGGTTCCAAGAGTAATTGCTTTAATATGGAAATTAGACCAGCAGAATGTTTAATGTATTTCAGATCTTGGAAATCTCACTGCAGTTTAAAATGACAGGTAGGCAAACCTCCTTGTAAGCGGAAGGAGAAACTCCTTATTTCACATGTTCCTGACAAGTTCTAATCCATGTTTGCCAGTTGAAGGGGAGAAACAGCTAATGAGGGATTGTAAACTAACTCATCTCTTCCCTCCCAGCATCCTACTACAGATGATGCAAGAACAGTTATGAGGATAAGAGAAGAGCTGAGACAATTTTTTCCCTTTCCTACAGTGAGGAAAGGGTGTATGTGTATGATCATTCTAAAATCACCCCCTTCTTCCAACACTTAGGAGAAAAGACCTTACCTTTGAGGCTGCTAGTGTATGCATAACTAGTGCATGCAAACAAGATTCTAAAACAGAAACATTTCTTGAATCATTAAGCATGTTATCAATGGATACTTAGTTCAGGTTCATAAAAATCTTAAGTAAATGTCTGACAATAATACCAAAGATTTAGAACAACATGTATACACATATTACTACATGTGCAGTATTATTATTGTTACTACCCCACAGAGTAGGAATATATTATAACATTTAGTTACTCCCAGAGATGATTCTAAAAGCAAGAATACTTGAAATGTTGTATCTTGCTTCAAATCATGTTTCATTGATACCCAAATGTTGCAGAGGAAACATCAGGAGTGGAATTTAGGTGATGAGTTACTTTGAACACCTCAGAAGTGACAGGGTAGCAGGATGTGTTACCGTTAAGGTATCACTTGGTATAAGCATAGGAAACCACCATATAGGCTATAGGTATGAAGGATGAAGGAGACTCCCACAGAGTTACATGCCTGCAGTTCCTAAGGTCCAACAGTTTCTGCACAATAACCCAAGTACTCTTGATGCAAGTAAGCAAGCACATTTTAAAGGTAAAGATCTCAGAATGTACAAGACAAGTTTTGTGGTAAATGTGTGGAAAAGATGTTTGACAAGTTATTGACTATATCTTTTAGCAATGTTGTCAGTCTTCAGCAGTGCTGTAATTGAAAATCATACACCTGCCTGCTATTTTCAAAAAATAACTGCAAGAATTGATATAACTTTGGTATTGGAATATTTTTCTGAATTTGCATGGCTCTGGAGATCTCAGTGAGACAGGTCCATGAGCTCTCTAAAGCTGTGACTTGTACAGGTCTGGATGTCTGTGAGAGTTATGATTCTGTCTGAGGGCTCGAACGAAGCAGAAATGAAATGCACTTTTTTGCACATTTCAGATATCCCTAGAGTTCTTTATGAATAGAAAAGGGTCAAACAGTAGCAGAAATACCTGTCAGAAACAATTATTACATTAAGGAGGAAAGTAAGAAAAACACCACCTCTCAAAAAAAAAACTCCACCAAAAAAACCCTAATCCAATACTAATCCAACCAGAGGGTGAATTTACATTAAATCCAAATGTTCTTTTCAGTTTCAAAAGTCACATTACATTTTTTTAGTGCTTACGAACCTAATGTACTCCACTAAAATGAGAGGCAGACACATACGATATATGCAGACAGCATGGAGACAAAAGTAGCTCCAGGTGAGCAACTAACTTGGATTTCGAAGGTCTATAGAAAAAAAGAAGTAGATAATTTTCCATATAAACTATGCAAACATTGATTAAACAGAGAAAAAAGTCGCTTAAAGGTAATTCAGTAGAATGCACAATGGAGAAGTACTAGTAAATAAGGATTGGTAGGGGAGAGATGTGATAACTTATCCAGCAAAATTCAATTCATTGTTATCTTTTCATCTTTATTTTGTAGATAAACTTCACGTCTGTGTTGCATCTGCTCCGTTGGTCTTAAATGGCATGTCTAAAAACTGAAGCCTGTGGAGTCGTCTTGGAGATCCAGACACAAACTTGGCAGTTTCAGACCATATGTCACGAATAGACTGGAGTACAAACCAACACCTCTTGCTCAGTTGGTACAGATCCCAACAGAAAGCATTGCTACAGCTGTGAGTTTCTCTCTGTACAGTTCTTAGTGCCAATATAAAAATTCTGTACTGCAATTATGGTTGTACCCTTGCTATTGTATCCACTGAAGCATATATTGAATTGAATTTACACCATTTAAAAATGCAACCACTGAATCATCTAATTCATTTAGTTACTTTTTTAAAAAATTTTTTTCTTCACTCCTCCTAGATTAGGATATTTCCCAATATATCTTAATGATGCACTTTAATGACATATTTTGTCTTCCATAGTTACTTACAGAACTGAATACCAATTAAGATTTTAATTGGATTTTTTCCATCTCCCTGAGTGAACATACAACCTTCTTCCTCCCAACCCCAATATCACTTTTTTACATTAAATTCATCCTCCCATTACAGATCTAATTATATGCTCTTAAGGCTGTCTTAGTCTTACATGGCATGGTTTCAAACACCACAGAAAGAATTTTTAATTGTCCTAAAATTTGACATGAGCAGCAATTTTGTTGCCAAACACAGGATGAGACCAGCCTATCTGCTGGTTTGTAGTATGACTTCAGTACTGTGAAATACAGATAAAATGCCAGTGATATATATAAAAAGTGCATTATCATCCTTTTGAATACACTGGCATCCTTCTTTCATTGTAGAATGCTCTTGCCATGCATATTATCTTGTAGTCTATTTTTTTAAATTATTATTATTCAACTCTTCAAAGACTGAATAGAGAATGACATTTCAAAGTTTTAACAAGAAAACTTTTTCCCCCCAAGGCATGATAACTTGCTTTTTTGTTGTTGTTTAAAACATTTTTCCTCACTGTTTTTTTTTTCATTTCTTTCACTGGACAGCCACAAAAACAGCTGCTTCATCACACAGCACTAGTGGATGGACAGAGAGCATTTTTAAAGATGGACTTTTGAGGCACACTTACAACAATTAGAAAAAAATATTTACTTATGTCAGCACACTCTGTGTAGAAAAGCCCCCTCCCATTCTTTCAGTAAATGTGGCTTTTACCTAGGCAAAAGTAAAAACTTTTCTCTGTTCTGTCTTTCACAACAACAACAAAAAAATTAGAACAGAGTGCAGTAATAATATATTTTTACTTTTGCATTCCTGTTAATTTCTTTGACTTCCTAATAGTAGAACATACAGGTTTTACTGTTTCACTGGCAGATGTGTCTTTACTAACTAGGAAGTATTTAATAAGAGGTAAAGAATATTTTAACACACATCCAATACTGTAAAGGGGATTCACCAAAAAAACCCAATTATACTGATATAAGAAATAATTAAGGCCATATTTGAAATAAAGAGGAAGATAGATTAAGAAATAATGTATGTACAATATTGCAATTTAACAAGCTTCTAGTCTCCAGAGACAGCACCAGCTGCACACCAAGATTAAGGTGTTCACCCTAATGATAGTAACATAGAAACACATGTTTTTTCACACCTTCATATTTCTAGAATATTAACCTCTAAAGTGATGTCTTTAAGTAGGTCAGTCTCAATACACTCACACTCATTCTCAGCGCTGGATCCACTCAGCCAGAATAGTGTCAGTGATAAAAATACTGTATCTATTTCAGCCAATGTGAATGTCTGCCATGGGCAACTCACCTTTCCACAATTACCAGCTGAAATAGAGGTTGTAACAATGGAGTCACCAGATGATAGAGAGCTGTGTTTCGTAATTGCACTGGGCAAGTACAATATGGCCAGAACAGGTGTTAGCTTAATTTTCCTCATCTGTACCTGTAGCAAGTCTGGTTACCTTTGCACACTCATTCAAGTGGTCATTCAGGGAAATCAGTGCAGACGGTGTGTCACTGTGTGCACTTGGCAGAGATTTTTACAGCTAGAAGGCACTGTCTCCAGTCAGCATGAAAATTTAGTATAGATTACAACGAGAGTCTAACTTAAAGTCATTTGTGGGAATAACCTCAGCACATGAGGGAAAAACAATGAATAAAACACATCTTAATCCAGAAGTAAAATGATAAAAATGAAAACACAAAGTCTAAGGAGTGTCTCCTTGAATTCTATATACTAAGGTCCTGTGCATGTATGTTGTTATATTTTTTATCCCATTCCCAGTCAATACATATTATTTTGTACCAGAACTAGTGCATCACTTTTCAGTGATTTTTTTGGCCAATATTCTTAAAAATAAATTAATATCAGTACTCTTCTAGTTCAGAAAATATTAAAAATATTACTTCATATTTATTACACAAGAAATAAGATTTGTACTAAAAACAAAGTATAACACTACAAACATCATAAAACAGAGGACAATACATGGTAGGTGAACCATAAGTAGAAGATTTTTTTAAATTTCCATTTCATTTGGAACAGCTATGTTTTATACTTTGTAAAATATCAGTTTTAATTAATGACTGGCAGTACATTAGCTTATAATTTAAATTTTGTAGTGACTAGGAAAGCATTTTGATTTTTAATTTTTTGGATTTTTTTTCTGATTTTTAACATTCTGTTACTCCAGCTACTTTGATTATGTGCTCATACAAATGTCTTAAAAAAGTGACAGGGCCAAAGCAATTGCCACTGAAGTAATGGAAGACTGACAGAAAGTGCAATAAAATTATGGTTATTTTCCCACTGAAATTGTTGTTGAAACATATTTTGCTGAAGCTTTTCCAGTGTGTTTTGTTACAATGGTCTCAAAAATAATAATTTTTCATTAATCTGTTTTTATTTTAGCTATTTTGAGGCATTTCTAAGTTTTTCTTCCTTGACCTAATGCTGAATCATGCTCTTATGATCCATTGTATACAATGGTTTTTGAGTATGATTATGAGATTTTTTCCTGACTTTTCAGTAATATTTTATAAGTGATGGTAATTAATGAAACCTATTAATAAAGCTAAACTGATAAACATAACAGTCAATAAAGAATACTTACCTACTGTCAGTTGTCCAGTTAACTGTCCCATGTGATTTCTTGCATTCACTGTTACATTTCTGTCAGACTGTAAGACCAGCGGGCTATCCTGGGAAACATGTATGAGACAATAAACAAGAGAACAAAAAATTGAGGTAAAATTAAGTTAGAAATTAATATAAACATGCATGCTGAGAGGGAAGTTATGTCAAGTATAATAGCCCTTTTCAATAATTTCATTAAATATTTTACAAGTGAAATTTTTATATTAAAGAATACCAAGAATACTATTTTAAACTGGAAATCTTTTTGTATACAATCTCTGTGCTTCAGAAATCTCATCTGACCTAGACTTATTTAATTTGGGTTTTAATTTCCTGTTAATATTACACAGTTCCAAATTCAAAAAACCTTAAAGCAAACCCATTTCACTAGCCTTTCCCATATATTGTTAACTTATATTTTTCTAACTACCTAACCAACACTATATTGTATTATTGCATTAACCTGCACAATCTATAATATTTGCATTGCACTTACTAAAACCTTACAAACACAGACATACATTTCTTTGAAGATAAAGAGAATTGTTACTTAAAAAAAACAACAAGAGGACTGGAAAGTGAGATCTTGTAACAGAGAACCCTAATCCACTGCCAGTATTACCTCACAGGTACTATTAGGGATCAAACTGATACAGCAAGGAGACAAACACTTTATGTCTAATACAGTCTTGACAATTTTGGAGTCAGCTGGTGGGATGCTACCTGGCTCTCAGCATCCAATCAGGTTTGAGCTTTGGAGAAATGTTTGCATATATAGGTATAAGCTTATCCTGTTTTCAAAGCCAACATAAACAGTCTCAAAAAGAATTGGATTTTGCTTTTTGAAGAATGAGGAGCTAGATGCACTCTTCTAGGGGAAGCACAGATGCACAGTGAAGGGGAAAAGCTTCAACAGAGAGCCAAGAGAAACAGCCTAAAAATAAAAAGAGCAAGCTCACCAATCATGCTCTCACTGGAGTGGGGTGAATGCATGAGGGAAGGAAAAAAGTGGGATTGTGGCTGCCACTGCAGAGAGGCACTTTTCTCCCTGGAATCACTTGATACCACACTGTTCTTTCCCTGAAGCTTGCAGAGAGACCATGGTAATGCTACTGGCGGTTTGCTGGCACTCAGTATGCTCATGAATGTTTATCCAACAACATGAAGACATCTGACAGAAACAGCTGGGGATGTGCCTTCAGTAGGAATGACTAAGGGCTAGGAAGACAGTTGGGAAATTTATTATATACTTGTTATATTCTGAGATTCTTCCCTGGGCATCCATTATTGGTCATCCCTGGACTGAGCATATAATGTTAAAGAGACCTCTTATATGTGTCTATTAATATATTGGTTCTTGCTGTTCTTGAAAGCTTTTTTAGATGAGAAGGAAATGACATAAGGAGACATGAAGAGTTCTTTTTACCTGAATGATGCATTAGATTTTCACTAAAATTTTTCTGCACTTTACAGTCCTTTCCTTTGAATCCAGAGTTTTCTTGTACAAGAAACATTCTTCCCAGTTGTTTTCACTGTGATTATTAACTTCAAATGATAATCGGTTCCCTGGGAAGTCTGCAATGGTTCTGAGCTAATTTCAAGGAGTTCAGGTGTATTCAGTCTCTCACTGGACTATGCTATGACCTCTCTAACATCCTGCCAATTAGCTCTGCTTCACAGATTCTGGCAGACGAAAGTGACTGTTTGGCTTGTCCATCTTTCTAAATAAAAAGATATAATTATCAGTGAGACACTGTGTTCAATTTTACTAGTTTGAGCTAAACATGTGATGCAATCAAGGGAGGTTCTGGCAACAAAAGCAGCTGTTAAGGACCTTTTTCTCAACACTTAATTTCCACTTTCCTTATGGTCCTTTGAAAATCATTAGTCCAGGCAACTGCTGCTCTGGGAAAGGCAGTTGTCCTAATAGGCATCTGCAAGGCCAAAGGCTTTTAAGGAGCCCTTTTCACTTTTGTTTAGTCACTTTTTGGTGAAAAGTCTTCTCTGTTAAAATAATCTTATCTTTAGCAAGGGAAGATACTGCCATGCCTATTTTTGCCAGTTCAGCAAAGATTTGGGAGCTTACACTCACAAAGACTGATCACAGTCTGATCTGAAGGCTTCTTTCCTTTCATCGTAGCAAAATACTTAACACAAACCTCAGGCTAAAATCTGCCTCTCAGGTTCTAATTTTAAAAAAAGAAGCTTGGATATCAGGGGTTAGGAAGGACATGGACTTCTTGGAATGACTCGAGAGGAGGCCACCAAGATGATGAGAGGGATGAAGCACCTCTCCTTTGAGGAAAGGCTAAAAGAATCAATGTTGTTTGTCCTGGAGATGAGGTGGCTCTGGGGTTACCTAATTGCAGCCTTCCAGTACCTGAAGAAAGTCTACAAGAAGGATAGAGAAAGACTTTTGGCAAGGGCATGTAGTGACAGGATAAAGGAGAATGGCTTCAAGCTGAGAGAGAGTAATTTTAGATTACACATTAGGAAGAAATTTGTTACTGAGTGGTGAAGCACTGGTACAGGTTGCCCAGAGAAGTTACAGATGCCCCAGCCCTGGAAGCATTCCAGGCCGGGTTGAAGGAGGCTTTGAGTAACTTGGTCTGGTGGAAGGTGCCCCTGTCCACGGCACGAGGGTTGGAACTAGATGACCTTGAACATGCCAGGACTGAAATCTTCAATATTATTGCGAAGGTCTCAGCATCTATTTTACCAGCTCCTAAGCAAGAAATTCAGTCCAAACTTGTCTGTACAGCAATTTTTTTCATGAAAGCCACTTCTGTGGTGTTATCAAGAAAATTCAATTTTGACTGTCCAGCTAGAAGAATTAAGTAGCTTTCCACATGGTCTGGCTGTAAAAGAACAGAAGCTAATTTTTAGTTGTTTTCATTATAGATCCATTACTTATACCTTTCCATACTCCCTACAGACAGTCACAGTCTTCTTTTCAGGACCAGCAGTACTTGCATCCCTGATGTATACTACCTTCTCTTAAGGATCTGTCTCATGACTTCTTATAATTTTCTCTTCTTGATCATTAAGCTTCCCTAGGTGATAATGGACTACAAAACTTCTATTTCCTCCTTCTCTCTTTACTACAAACCAGTCCTGATTCTATGGTTAGGGTTGCTCTGTATTTCCCTGGGGAAATGAGATCTGCTGGCAATTTTGCACCAGAGAGAGGAGAGTGTGATTTTCTCATACTGAAAGACAATCATAAAATTCTCCGTTAACAAACATTGCTGACATAAAAAGGAACAAATATGTTTCATACCTTTGGTTGGTACAGTACCCTCAATTTTTGAATAAGTATGCAAACAGCTAATAAGTAAATCAGAAAGCCTTTGCTCTCCAATCCTCCAGGCAGACCCACAACAGGATTTTAAGCCATCTTATTATTTTTAACAATTTGTGCATTTTTATCACTATAGGGTATAAGCAATCAATAGAAAATGCTACATTATCTTGAAAACAACAAGAAGACAGTATTTTAAGATTAATAACCTCAAATATCTCCTATATCTCAGGTATTCACCTTAATCCTTACATATCAACATCTAGAATGTGACTTTGAAAAGTATTATTATCTCAAGTTTTGCTGTTCAATATTCTTTAACCTTGCAAAATATTTAATAAGGAGCTTTGATATTAGTATGACACAAACTTGGCCAATATGTGAGCTTAGAATTTGTTTCATGTCTCCTCTAAAACTTGTTGTCTTTGGAAAGGAGATATTGTTCCCCACATTTATTGTAGGACACGTCTTGGTGGTTCAATAAATTGCCTTTCTGTTAGGAAATTTGCCTTGACATTTGCCAATCACAGACTAAAATAAGTCACCAGATACGTTCTGAAGGTCAAAACTGAGGAAATAAAATTCTGTAGAGGATTATGGTTCAGGGAAGGATGTGGCACATGCCCCTTCAGGGAAGCATATTATTTCCCAGTGGGAAATGCACTATTGTCAACGTTGCCATTGATATAATTGCCACCTTTTAATAACATAGATTTTTTCCAAAGGATATAATTAACTATCTAACTTTCATTCAATCTCTGTAGCAATTCAGAATTTATTTCTGTTTCAGTAACTGGGTAATTTTTTCCACACCAAACACTTTTCACTGCAGATTTTAAAATCCTGAGGAAAACTTCTCTCCACTAACAAAGACTACATCAAACAGAGCTTCACAACTGCACTTTTTCACAGGTGACTAAAACAACATGAGAAATTCCATGGACTTGGATCACTTCTGCAACAGGCAGAATTAATCAATAGAGTTGTAAAGACTGAATCCCTTTTAAATTCAAGANAGAATTAATCAATAGAGTTGTAAAATTGTTGTAATAAATTGTTGTTGTAAAAGTTGTTTAAATTCAAGGTCACAGAGCAATATGAGAAATTAAAAATTGATGTATTTCCTTAGCAACAGTGTAAACTGCCAAAAAGAGCTCATTCTGGCTTGCATTAGTCTTTGAGTACATCTCATGCTCCTGCACATACAAAACAGTGCACACAGCATGTTGCTGTAGCCCTCTTATTAGAAGGTAAAAATGAGCTGAGGCACAGAGTTCTTCTTAAACACAGCATAAAAAGGGTCCTGGTTTATTCCTCTTCACAGCTTAGTCATCTTAACTCCAAATACTTGCTGACTCAGGCTGCAGCTCCTACTGTAGGTTTCCCTTGCAGCCTCTGACTGCTGGCTATTTCCTGCTAAACTCTGACTGCAGGGATCAGTTTGCAGACTCTGAATGCAGGCTTGTACCCAGCTAGACTGTGACTGCAGACCCAGACTGACCTCAGTGCAGGGATTCTCTCTCCACAGGATCCTGCTTCATGGTCCCTCCTCCATGATGATCCTCCCCTCACCAGCTAACCTCCTCTTTTATCTCACTCATCCTCATTGGATACAGCTGTGACTCATCAGGGGTGAGGCTGTGTTGCGTAATTAACACAGCTATTACTTATCAGGGGTGAGGTCATCTATATTCCCTTCTCTGACAACAGCATACAAAAAAAATGAGAATGCTTTCTGCCTGTTTTTTCTTCGTTGCTGGCACAACATAAATTTTACTATTTTATAGTTTCCTTCAGGCAGCTAGTCAAGCTGTCCTAAATGTAAAGAGATCAAACAGTTCCAGGTGATTCTGTATCAGAATTTTACAGTAATTGTCACTACAAACTATGATACTTAACTTTCCATTGTAATCTTAAATTATTATTCTATGAACGTATAAATTTATTTTACTCCATAAAATATTTCCAGTGCACTTCAGTTATTTTCATTGAAACTTTAGATGCTAATTTGTTTTTCTCCACATATATCCTAAGAGGCAGTGAAAAAAGGTCTGGTTTATGTTTTCAGCTCTGACTTTTGAACAAAGGTAATAAACAAAATTTAAACTTGGTTAGTACATCTTGTGGAATGGCTCCTGTAAAGCATAAAGCCTTTGGTTTAGAACTGTCAAAGAGTTTATATATATGAAAATTATGTCAAAGTTGTCCATATGTATATGTAACATTTTTATAATAAATTAAAAAAGAAATTTACTGAATTTTTAAAGGAAATTCTTGAGGACCCTACAAAACATGTCTAACAATTTCTTTCTTCCTTGAATTTTGTCAAGCCTAGGATTCTGGAGCTTTATGCACATTTAAAACCACTATGACTTTAAATATTTTACCCTTAAACTCAATCCTGCAATTCAATTAAAATTAAGAAAATTTGTGATAAGAAATTAGTTTATATTGAACTAAGCAAAGATATTGTTCAGCCTACTAATCAACATTTTGATAAATATGAAAATTTATTAAATTTCTACTCTTAGTATTATAATTAATCAATATGTCTTCCTATTTGATTCTAAGAGGCAATGAAAATAATTGATTAGTTTGACATATAATCAGGTTTAATTTTGTTAACTTCTTTTTAACACTAAAACAAACAAATAAACACGTCTATCAGCTGATCTATATTTTTAGAGCTAATTCTACCAAGCTTCCTCAGACAAAATCTTGCCTATGATGAACAAACTTTAATAGAATATTTGGTGCAGGGAAGTGGCTTAGTGACTCCTTTCATCAAAGGTTACTGATGCAAATGACCACTCATTCTTCAGAATTTTAAGGACAATAAAGAAAGGTGCTATAGAGATAATAATAAAGATTCGAGAAGTCCTCAAAAGTTTAAAAATAATTAAAAACAGATACTAATATCACCTTGCAGTGCTTTCAGTGATGTAAGACTGAATTTTCAGATTCTTCTAGACCAAGTAAGAATAATGAAAGAAATACTGGTTTACCTTCTCTCAGTATACAGTTTTGTTTTACCCCTCTTGGCAAAGGAAAAGCATTCATCCCATCACTCAATGAACTGGCTTACCAAAGAATGTAAACAGACAATAACAAAAAATAGAATTTAGATGTTTAATAAGACAATGTAAAACCACAGCTCAACTAAACTCATTGAACTGATAGTGATAAGAGGGAAGTAGTTGACCAACAAGGAGTAGCAAGAAGCAGAGACTTTTTAAATCGTGTTTGGCACAGAAATATGTCTCTATGCTCAAAGGACCTAATGTGCAACTGTGCTATAGTCTTCCAATATTTATATAATTTCCATCCAGATGATTTATGGCTAAGTGAGAGAAACTACATCAGAACTTTTGCAGAATATGACCATGCATTTGTTGTCACATTCATTAAGAATTTAAAGCAGCTTCAGACAGTATTTAAAGCTGAAAAGACCAACAAGAATTGATTTGAAGGGTTCCAGTTTCTGTTCAGATAAAGACATACAATATTAATTATCCCAGTGATAATTCCTCACTTTTATACAGGGTTGACATTTACAGTTAAGTCCTTATAGACTCTAAAAATCCATTTTTATTTAAAAATAAATTTTAATTTTAAATTTTAAATTTAATGAATTGCAATGACTTTTGTGCTAAATTGCAGCACATTTTTTATAAGACAAATTGTCCTGTCAGTGAACCTGGGTCCTCTGGGACTCTAATATGTTTGTAAATGCCTCTAACTGGTAACTGACTGTGTCATGACCCCTCTCTTGAAGAGGACGTTTCTTTTGTTTTTACTTTATCCATTTTGCAATGGAAGTTATGTACATGATTGGCACATTGAATACAGTAGATTGCCAGCCAAAAAAATG
Organism: Pycnonotus jocosus; assembly: GCA_013400435.1. NCBI lineage: Eukaryota > Metazoa > Chordata > Aves > Passeriformes > Pycnonotidae > Pycnonotus > Pycnonotus jocosus. Next base: position 12,180 of record VWYP01001222.1, on the reverse strand, counting down.
GAAAGTAATTTCAAGTCGAGTTTTGTAACTAATTCTCACTCTACTCTAAATATTCTTCCCTGTAAAAAAATTATGAAATGTCAGTATGGAAGAACAGGTTTGCCATCATTGCAAACTTAAAATCTTTTAAAGAGAATCCTAGCTAACTTATGCAGTATTTCAAGACAATATTTCAATTTTTTTTCCTTTAATCAGCATTGCTCTTCCATTTGTCAATGCCATGGATGTGGGGGAGGAAGGTAAAGTGCATTATTTCAAGAATGCAAGAAAATATTATCTGATTAAATGTCAATCTAAAAAAAAAGTCATCTAATTTTAGACGTATTTGTGCTAACCTATAACCTTTATATAGGAAAATCTGAATTATTATAGTTTCATCCTCTGAAAATGCTATATTTATATTAAATTTTAAATTTACTAGCCTTTAACCCAGTGTGGTAACTTTTCAGCAAGTAATGGAAGACATTCTGTGTGTATAAATGATATAATGGATGAATTAACTTGCACCAGGAGACCTTTGAATAAAATAATGAATGTATACTCATGCATGTATCTTGAAAATTGTTTTGGTTCCTCTAATAATATGGTAATAATTCTACATTACATACTCCAATATCAGCTTGATACCCTGAAAAAACTATTTTCTTTTCAATTCCCTTGTTCAATAACTTCGTTTCATTAAAAATCAAATTTGAGCAAACACTTTTTGAATTGTTATTTCAGTTGGTGCATCTCAAACTGCCATGACTGAAGGAAAGACCAGGGGTGAGATTGAGCTGTACAGGGACTCCCCAGGGGTTCAGGAGCCTCATCATGACCCTTGGTGGCCAACCAGGAGAGGAGGGCCAGTGTTGGGAACAACCAAGGGAGGTTTAAATGTCTCCAGGGTGTGCACACAACCAGGAGCACAGAAAATAGGAGTTAGGCAAACAGGGGTTTGGCACATCAGTAAGGGCATGGCACAGCAGTCTGCCTGGCAGTTCACTCTTCTATGGCCCTGAGCTCTTCAATGTCTTCATAAATGACTTGGATATGGGACTTGAATGGATTCTAAGTTTGCAGACAATACAAAACTGGGAGGAGTTGTTGACTCCCTTGAGGGCAGGGAGGCCCTGCAGAGAGACCTCGACACATTAAAGGATTGGGCAATCACCAACCATATGAAGTTCAAGGAAGATAGGATTCTGCACCTGGGATGGGTAATCCTGAATGTATGTGCTGGGGAATGAGATGCTGGAGAGCAGAGCTGTGAAAAGAGGCCTGGGGGTCCTGGTCAGTGGCAAGTTGAACATGAATCAGCAGTGCTCTGGCAGCCAGGAGGGTGAACCCTGTCCTGGGGTGCATCAGGGGCAGCATCACAGCCAGGCAAGGGAGGGGATTGGCCCCTCTCCTCTGCACTGGGGCGGCCTCACCTCGACAGCTGGGGGCNTGAATGTATGTGCTGGGGAATGAGATGCTGGAGAGCAGAGCTGTGAAAAGAGGCCTGGGGGTCCTGGTCAGTGGCAAGTTGAACATGAATCAGCAGTGCTCTGGCAGCCAGGAGGGTGAACCCTGTCCTGGGGTGCATCAGGGGCAGCATCACCAGCCAGGCAAGGGAGGGGATTGGCCCCTCTCCTCTGCACTGGGGCGGCCTCACCTCGACAGCTGGGGGCAGTTTTGGGAGACACAATATAAGAAAGACATTAAGCTGTTGGAGAGGGTCCAAAGGAGGACAACCAGGATGGTGAAGGGCCTTGAGGAGAAGTTATGTGAGGAACAGCTGAGGTCATTTGTTCTTTTCAGTCTGGAGAAGAGGAGAATGAGGGGAGACATTGTAGTCTTCAACTTCCTCTTGAGGAGAAGAGGAAGGGCATGCATAGATCTCCTGTCTGTGGTGACAGTGACAGGACCTGAGGGAATGGCATGAAGCTGTGTCAGGGTATTTTTAGGTTGAATATCAGAAAAAGGTTCTTTACACAGAGGGTGTTTGAGCACTGGAAAAGGCTCTGCAGGGAAGTGGTCATATCATCAATCCTGACAGAGTTCAAGAAATGTTTGGAAAATAGTTTTGGGCACATGGTGTGAATCTTGAGGATGGTCCTGTGCAAGGTCAAGAGTTGAACTCGATGATCCTTGTGGGTCCCTTCCAACTCAGCATATTCTGTCATTCTGTGATTAATAGTGCTAACAATTATGAAATGCAATGCTTTCATCTATCTATAATAATAACACCCCCCCCCAAAAGTAGAGCTATACATCTAATGGGGGAAAAACACAACAGAATTAGTGTTACTTAATCATAATAATATTAGTTAGTAGATTTTTTTCCCAACCAATAAAATTATAAAAGCCATAATGAAACATTGTTGCATTTCCCAATTTCCTGAGCTTGAGTTTCATCATTTTTTCCCTGTGCAGAAATCAGCAAATAGACCTATGTCAGCTAAAGGCTCTGAATGCTAGTCATCTATCAGTTTCTTTTTTGAGACTCTAGCAGAAAACAGTATTTTAACAGTGTTCTCTTTCTAGGTCAGCACTTCTGAAGTGTCAAAGATCCTGAGGGAAAAGAAGAATTTTAGTTTGGAAAAAATCTACCCTGAGTCAGCGTCTGCGTGGTTCATAGTGTGAAAAGCTCAGGCAAAATTTGTATAAGAGAATGCAGAAGATAAGGAAAAATGTAGCCATAACCTATAGTATCATCCATATTTTTATCTGTCATAAGTTATAAAAAAGGAATTACAGCAATAGAAGAAGACTAGTCCAACTTTATTTAAAGGGAAATGGAGATTGTCAAAGTCTATGATATTCCTACTGTGTCACATGGATGGAATTCTATACTAGCTTCATTTTAATATAAAATCAGGAAGGAGACATTCAGTTTCATTATCTTTACCCAGATATATATTTTTTATATCAAATTGCTAAAAAATATTGAGTACACCTACCAAAATCAGAAGGGCTGTATTTTCAAAACAGCATTTTGCCACTGAAATAGTGGTAAATTTTCAAATATAAAATTCCCAGCAGTAAAAATAAAAAGCAAACTAATAAAACACTCTTCCATATAATTGTCTCCCATGTTGTTTTGATATGATGCTCCTTTTAAATGCCCTAGTTAATTCCTCAACAAGCAGTCAGGGAGAAAGTTATAGTTCTTAAACTTGCATTTCCCCTGGAGTACAACTCCTTTTTATGCCATATGTACACAATAATGCAGGTGCTTCTAGCTCTGACTCCCTTTCCAAGGAGTCATTAAAATAAACCCCTTCTTCCCTTGCTCAGGCAACTGGATTTCCTGCTGCTGAAGGGTAAAGAGGGACAGATGCAGTTCATCTGACTTTCAGGCCAGAGTGAAGTCAAGAACAGAGACGACCAAAACTCAAGACCTGGGAATTGAGTCCCACAACACATTTCTTCATTGTCTTTTCCTCCTGACAAGCTGAACTGCAAGGTTGCACCACATGTTTCAAGGACAGGTTCTCAAATTTGTTCCAGATTCCAAAGGAATTTCTTCTCAATTTGACTCCAGAGGAAGCATATGATTTATGCATCTTGGCACCTTTTCAACAGGGGCTTTAAAAATACCACATATGTCAGAGGATCTGTCATTTTTTACATCTTTAATCTTTCTTCCAGGAGACTAAGCTACCTATTCCTATGAGGTAGGCAGAAATCTTGTTAAAGAACTTCTTTAGTGAAGTGCTTCATGGTCTTGGAAATCCCCTTCTATTTAGCCAAAAATTATTTATTTTCTAAGATGTTTTTCTCTTCAGTTTTTTAAAAAAATGTTCAATACTTCCAGTTCAATATTAATATTTTAAAACGTTAATTTCATTAAGAGTAAAAAAGAAAAATTAATTAATGCTCACAATGAAGTTCATGGCAAGAGAGTCAGAACAGAGTACAGAATCTCTAATGCTATCCATAACACAAATATATTTCCCAGGGTTTTTTGCTTGTTCTTGGTTTTTACACAGATTGAAGTTTGGTTGTTTTTTTGTTTTGGTATTTTTCCTTTTTTTTTTCTTTTTTTCCCATATTTTATACCTTTCAGACATAATTTTCATGTTTTTTTCACTGAGATGCTACACTGAAAACAATCCACTCCCAGCATTGTCAGGATGTAACACAGATTTTAGTAGATATTAATGCAACAAGCTGAGTTTGAGATGATTTTAAAACAGATTTCTACATGCAAAGAGGACTGATATTTATCTCTGTGGGCAATTCCTTCTTCTGTACAACTGTCTTGAATGAACAGTTTCAGCCTTTGCTTTAACATTCTAAGAAGATGCAATAAATACCACAGCCACCTTTTAAGGTTGAGATGTATCTCTTATTGTGTCATATCCTTTTTCCCCAATGTATTGTATAATACATCTACCAGTTCTCTTTTATTAGTAGAGACTCATTTGGAGTCATTGAATTGTACCATGCTACCAGGAATTCATGATATCTGAAGGCTCTTCTAAAGCCCTAAGTGAGAGGAATGATTGAATTAGGGATAAACTTTCTTCAAGCGTTGTAGGAGAATTATAAACACAATGGAAATTTCACAGAATTTAAAAGTAAAATCGAGTCCTTCATAGTGTGATTAATTTTGAGGATCCCCTCCAGAAAATGTAAACAATCAATTTCTTAGTGTTAATGACAATGGATTACAAAAGTTTAATTTAATTTTCAATTTTAGATAGTTTTAATGACAAGCCCAGTCACAAGTGGTAGACTGCTAATAGCAAAGAAGTTTTTTGAAAGTCTTTCATTCAGTGTTTTGACACAGATTAGATCACAATGCATTTTACTATCTCTGGAAGTGGAAGAGGAGATGCTGGCTTTGCTTTGCAGTTAGAGAATAAAGACACACACACATCAGTCAGTCACTAGCTGACTTTGTGATGTAGATGCTTTTTCAACCAAAGGTTCTTTTGTGCTCAAGCATTACACAGGAATTCTGGGAAGTGTAAATAGCTAATAACAGTTATAGAAAGACAGGTGCTGGAGTTGACATAAGTTTTTTTTATGCTGCTTCAGATACAGTGACCTTATGTGTACTTAGGGTTCACTGTACCGGTTATTTCTGATGGTCTCTGCTTACTACAAAATGGCATTTCAGTATCTGTATGTGGCAATGATATATCTGTACTGTTTATACTTTGCTGCCACCTAAAATGAGGAAATATTTTGTGATACAAACTGCAATTACAAGATGGCTGGTAAAATCTGAATCTTTTGAACTTTCCAAAATTAAGTCAAGCTAAACAGAAAAAGACAGCAGTATTTTCTTTTCTGCTTTGTCACAATAGTACCAAAGCCAGGTGCTCTCACACAGCTAGTGAGAAACTTGGTAAAATTTGCCTAGTTGCTGTGTGCTGGATATGTGACTCTCCCATAGCACTAACTGATTTTTGGAGAAGGACCGAATTTACAATGTAAGTATGTGTTCTTTACAATTTATTACCTGAAAACATTTAGTTCTTCATTTGCTAGTTCAGAAAAGTGTCGATATAATTTTTAGTTTATTACTAAGATTAAAAAAACCCCGAGTTTGTTTCAAATAATAATAGTAAGTAAAAATCAGCAGGGAACACTGGTGTATCATTAGGAATCAACCTGTGAAACAGTAATTTAGGGGAAAGAAACCTAGATTCATAATCATTTGAAACAACAAAAGAGTTAAAACTACAACTAAATATTAACTCAGTGAATGACCAACATTAGCAAATTAGCCAGTGACCATATTTTAGCTCATTTATAACTTTCAGGCAACAATAAGGAGAGAATAAATATTTGTGCTTAAAACAGAGGAGTCTTGTTTTTCAGAAAAGTGGCAGGGTGAATAAGGCTAAGACACACATGCATGGATTTAAGTGAAATCAAGAAAAATCCCAGAACTTCTGGCAACTTCTATCGCAGCCTTTTTGGCCTCATTGATGCTGCCTTAAAGAGCCATTCCAACAATGGAATGTGTACATCTATTCTGTCAATGTTTCAGGCTCTTGCTATTCCCACAGGCTTCATAGTGCATAGGAACCCTTCGGAACTCTCTGAGGCAAGCTCTTCCTCCATTTGTCTAACTGCATGTGAAACATAGTGGCCAAATATAAGGAGCTCTGCCTCACTCCTGGCTTACTGAAGATTGCTTATGCTGGCATTTTGCTAAGCGTCAGGGCTTGCAGAAATGACATAACAAAGAATTATATTTCAGACAAGTGTCCCTGAGCTGACTCTGCTCCACCTGCTCTGTATGCTGACTTGCACATGGATTTTGAAAGGTTAAGACAAAATTGCATGGCAAAATGACAATATTTTGTTCTAATTGCTACATTATAGTAGAAAAAATACTTTAGCTAATATATCACTTTCAAGCATTCTTTCTCAAAACAAAACCAGCCTTTGTTACAAAGTCGGCTGTTTGCTCTTTAAAGTTACAAACTTTGGATGTGTGAAAACCTGAATTTCATCATTAGTCTGAGTTTTTCAGAAGAGTAACATGAGTTTATCTGCCAAACACAGAAAACAAAAATAAACTGAATGCTTCAACTCATGGCAGTGGGGTTGGGACTAGATGATTTTTATGGTCTCCTCTAACCCTTAATATTCTGTGATTCTATGAACTATGATTTATATCTGTTTTCTCTTTCAAGAACTCATTTCATTCTACACCTACTGAAATGACATAGTACATATGTTCCACACCTGTAACACAGGATTGTCTACTTTGGGAGTGAAAATTGACCTTTCTATATAATCAGATGTGTCTATATTATCAGAAACAACAGACTATGTAAAAAATTTAATCTGTTTATCAGCTAAAGAGTTGAAGCAATTTTCTCTATGGCTGATTTGTTCAGAAATTTATTTTAAGTGTTGTTTCCTGGTTCTCCTGCCTCAGTTCTGTTCCCTTAAAATAAGACCATAAACTCTCTAAGATAAATAAACTGTTACTTTATGTGCACTACTGGGTATATTGAATCCTCACTGCCTGTTGTGTCACTTAATTTTCGAATCACTGAACTCAAAAGTCATAACTGTCTAATATATCACAACCATTTCAAGGGAGTTTAATGCCCATGGATCTTGTATGGATCATAGTTTGAATGCCTCTTTGGGTTCTCTCCGAGTTATAAATATATAAACTGAAATGTTATTAAGTCCTAATATGTAGTCCCCTTCTTTTTTTTTTTTTTAATAAGGTGTGAGACTGTTCCAAAGAGATTAAAAAAGCTCACATTTGAAAATATTGCTTAAAATTTCAGTACTTGAAAAATCTTGTTCATTTTTCATCTTTGTTGTTCCTTTTTAAGCGGGATTCTTGGGCTTTTGCTTGGCACTCAAATCTCCAAAGTATAACTAGCTAAATGTAGTTTTCTCCTTTCTTCTTAATTTATTATTTGCAAGATCTCCTGTTATGCTCAGACCATCCCAGAATATTTCTGGCATTTATGATATTCTTTCTGAATTGAATTTGCTCTACAGGGTCCCGAAACCACAAGAACAGATTGCAGCTTCCCTTACTCTTTTCCTTGAGGAACATATTGCATTAATTTAAAACTGATTTACTCTTATCTTTTGAGCACAATAAATGGTATTGTTGTAAACCTATGAAGTTGTATATAATCCGGAGAGCAAAATTAAATATTACATAATGTAGTCTCTCTTCCTATATGTCACAACAGTAGCATGTCAAACCAAGGATATCCAAGAACAATGCATCTATAAGGCAAAAAAGGTACTATGCAGGGAAAGTAATTTCTCTCAACAGTCTGAGTCCAGTGTAATTTATGAAATTATTATCTCACTGCTTTGACAAAAGCCAAAAAAATTTGAATTGCTATATACATGTATTTTCAAGTCAGAACAATTAATTAATCTATCTTTTATTACAATCTAGATCACAGAATCTTAAGCCAATAACTTCTGCAATGGTCTCTCTCCCACATCCCTTAGGCAAACCATGTTCCTTCCCAACTAATCAAAATTAATTATATGTATCAAAATATCAATGCGAGCCAAGATTTGTAAAAGAAATAATTTCAAGTGTAGAAAAACAAAGTATAGACAGAGGTGAAATACAGAAGATTTTTTCATAAAGAACAACCTCAGTCACATGAGTTGCCACATGTAACATTCTTGTACAACTTCAAGGATTTGTAAATTAGTGAGAACTCAGGGGTAAACTTTGGTGAGAAAACCCACAGGTATTGAGTATCTCTACCATAAACAGCTTGATGGTAAAATACTCGAATGAGAATTTTGCATTTAACAAAATTGCTCTATTCAGAGAAAGTGTGTAAGTTCTTCAGTTTTACAGTTCAAATTAATTCTTGATATACCTTCAAGTTTCAATATACTAATTGCAGGTACCACATATAAGCATAATTTTCAATGTCTTTTGGAAGAGAACACATTTCAGGAAATATCAGACTTAAAGTGCCAAAGTATTGCAGAGACAAAAAGCAATCTATATCCTTTCCTTGCTCAGGGAAGATACCTACAGGGAATATACTTATAAAGAGCTTTAAAAGTACGTGCAGCAGATCATATTGCCTTAGCTAAGGCTTTACTACATGTATTAACATTCAAAGAACTATCAAGCTCTAAGTATTACCATTATTATTATTTCATGAGGACAGGACATACACTGATTTTTATTGCTAAGGCAGTTGCCTTCCCTGTCATTCTCATCTATTGAATTGCACAAAAACATTCAATCTGTTAAATGACTCCATTTTATATCACAGATTTTCCAAATTCTACTGGGCCAGGGTCTGGTTCTTTTCCAAAGAAACCTGAATATCCTTTCAGAAAAACACATGGACAGATGGCCTTCCCTGCTGATGTTACATTAGAAATGCGCTTGGAGGAAAATTCTGTCAACTTCCCTGAGTCATACTTTTACCTTATTTAGTTTGAAATATTACATAATGTGACAAAGTTCATTAATACATATTATATTACTGTGGTAAAGTTCATTAATACATGTTATATTACTGTTCAGTGTAATTTTATTGATACATTCAATTTCATGTTTCTCTTTTTCTTTTTGCAGGGAAAAGATAGCATGCAACAGTCTATCAAAGTAAAACACTTAGAGAACAGTATTTTATAGACAATACTTTAACTATTTCCTTCAGTTTAGTTCACTTAGAATAAACAATCCCAAATACACAGATGCTGCTGAAAACATGCACTCTCAAAATGACTTTAGCAACTGCAAATTGATTAAGGAGATCAGGAGTACTCAGAATGGATTTATGAATAAGAAATGTCTGACCAAACTGATGACCTTCAACAATGAAATTACTAACTCAGTGGGAGAGGAAAGAACAGTAGATGTTGTTTATCTCAAGGTTTTGACCCTGTCTCCCATGATATCCTCACAGAAAAAATGATAGTTTACATAAAATGACAATTAAGTGGACTTAACAACTGCCTGTTAAACAGCTTCATTCAAAGAATTGTGATCAGTGGCACAAAGCGCAGCTGGAAGCCAATGATCTAGGAGTGTACCTTGGGGATCTATACCAGGACCAAAAGTGTTTCATTCCTTCATTAACAACCTGGACAGCCCCACAGAGTGCATCCTCAGAATCTCCATATGACATAATACAGGGAGGAGTTGTTACATCTAATGGTTAGGCTGCCACTCAGAGGGACCTCACCAGGCTAAGGTCAAAAGTGTCCTGAGCTTCATTAGGAAAAGTACCACCAACAGGTCTGCCTAGCCTTGCAAGAACTGTCTGGACATCTAGGATCAGTTCTGGGCTCCCCAGTACAAGACAGACACCAACCTACTGAAGCAGAGAGCCTGAAAACTGGTGAAAGAATCTTAGCATTTTTCACAGGAAAAGATGCTGGGAGATCTGCCAGAGCCTTCTTTGTGATGCCTAATGACAGGAAAAGATGCAATTGGTGCAAATTGAGATATAAGAAATTCCATCTAAATACAAGGGAAAAAAAATAGTCTGAGTGTGGTAAAGCACTGCAAGAGGTAGCCCAGAGACATTTTGGAGCCTCCATCCTTGAAAATATTCAAATTTGTTGGAGCAGCCTGCTCTTGCTGACCCTGTTTTGAGCAGGGGAATTGGACCAGATGACCACCAGAGGTACATTCCACCTGCAGCAAAAATTCAACTGCAGTGATTCTGTGAATATAAACAAGTATAGAGTGGTATTAAGTCTTGTTCCTTAGGTCTCCACAAGACTCCAAATAAAGCTGACAGCATTTTGTATTTTCGGAAATATCTTGATAAACATTGTGATAAAATCCGTCTGGATCTAGATGCACTGCACCCAAAAAGAACATTCAGATTGTTCTTAAACTTTATAAGCTTGACAGAAACAACCAGTATCTTATTTGGTATGTGTATTACTTTAAAACACTGTAGAGTAAAAAGTGCTTTGACAAAACTTAATTCTCCTTTTCTGAAGAATACAACAGCTTAATATTTCAGAATTGTATGATCTATATCATCATGCTGTAATCTAAATTAATTTTAAAATGCATGGTATTTATTATTGCTAATAAATTATATTAAAAGTATTAGTTTATAGTCACAACCATTTGTTACAAAGCTTCTGGTTTGTAAATGTGTACCTTAATGCTATATCTGGTTCTTCCTGGAGAAGTTTAAGTACATTTATTTACCAAAGACCCCTCTGAGACAACTAATAGTCATATTTTGTTACCAGCAAATATTAGGAAGATATTGCCCTCTCAAGAAAAAGGAAACAGTGAGATCAAACTAAAGCATAAATCAATTCTTCCTTGATTTTTTTAAAATACTTTTGTCCCTTAGTTCCTTCCTTTCTGGAAGCTACAGTCTTGTTTCATATCCAATACTTCTACACTGACTGAGGAAATACATTATTGCTCTCTCTAAGTTTGTCACCAAGATGCACCAAAGGAAACTTCCATGAACAGTCATCCAGAGGCATGGAAACTTCTACACACTAAGGCAAACTGCTATGTAATTTTTTGCAAAAATTTCATTATGGTACAGATAGAGAGATACTTCTGAAGTAAAAGTCCTTGGATCAAACCATGCCAAATTAGTGCTGGCAGGAAGTCTAAATGGGAAAATTGAGTAAGTGCATCTCTAAATCAGTACTGAGCCACCAGATCTTTACAGGCTGTTTTTAAAACCAGTGATGCACTAAGATAGCTCCAACATTTGTACCTACTATATCTTTTCAGTGGAGATATAAAGCATGGGGTTATGTCTTATATATCTTTTCCAAAAATATATTTTATAATTCGAATAAAAAAAATGCATTGTCCTTAATCAAACATATCCTGCTATTATAACATATGAAATCCAAGCCATATTACGTAAACTTTGTGTTGGCAAAAATGCTTATATAGGCATTTGTTGCAGCTACTTTTCCAGTGGGGAATCTGCAGCAAATATTTGTATAGGCTTTTACTCTTTCTGAGAGATCTATGGTTTTTTAGATATAAGACATGAAAGAAGCAAAAAGACTGGAACTGATATCAAGAAGAGTGAGGAAAGGTAACGGGGTCTGAAAGGCTGGCTGTGTTCAGATATAAAATACATATCATATATAAAGAAATGTAGGGCTCCTCTTTCCCTTCTGTTCTAACACACTAACATGAGATTGCAAAGGAAGCACAAGCTCAACAGATTTAAATCTATTAATTTGTTGTAAGGGTTTTTTGGTGGGGGGGAGGGAGGAGGATGTGTGTGTGTAGGGGTGGGTGGGAAGAATGTTTCAAGTTGTTTTTTGGGGAAGGAGTTTATAAAACAAATAATTGACCTAAGAGATTTAATAGGGATACACAGCAGTCTAGGTAGCTTAAGAAAGGATTAGAGATTATCACAAGGAAGTAGAACACCTACTGCTACGATAGATATGGCTGCAAGAAAAGAAGAAAACAAGCTACCTAAACCTTCATGTTGGAAGGTCTGAACCAGTCATTAAGTGACAGAAACTGGGAAGGCTGAAGGAGCATAATAAACAACACACACGTTTCTGTGATCCATTCTCGAGGTTCTCTTGAGTAGCCCACAATTCCAGAGAAACAAAACTAACATTAAATCAGTTACTAGGATAAAATAAAATGGTAATTGTGCTCAAGGACATGGTTTTTTGTGTATCTTCCATCTGATATTTTAAGTTTGAAACAAGTTTTAAGAAAAAATTTATTTTATCTAAAACTAATTAGTTTAAAATTTATTT